>UXGD01000282.1:0-70159 GCA_900474315.1 Torymus auratus | reverse complement strand
TTATTCATTTGTATTCATTCAATTATTATATAGACACGCAAAGGTATATGGTGAGAAAAGTTCGACTTGTTTCGGATTAAGAAAGCAAGTAGCTATAAAAATTGAATCGAAATCGTCAAGAATAACTTTACAATGTAGACTTTGTAACTGAAAATCTGCATTAAGCAGCAGCCCTGTGTAGCACTATAAAAGAAAGTGATTTCAATGGGGCAGAGTATAAGCTACATTACCATGGGACACGAGCCGGCACGGCGAGTAAACGAATTTTGCGCAAACTACTCCCGCAGGACAGTTTGCGCGCCGGTGGAAATAAAGCGACGGGAAAGTGAAAGTAGCGATGTATATATATACTTACAATATTGTCCTCGATGTACGAGATTATTCCTGCAGAGTAGAATGGAAATTCACTCACCCGTACCCTTATATTATGATCAGTATTATAAGGTAGGAGACGAGTAATAAAAAAAGCTCAGAGTTTTCTGATTACTTAGGAAAAATACTTTCTAACCGTTTCTGTATAACTGACGGGAGAGACTGAAGAGAAGAAAACAGAAGCCCGCACGAAACAGCCATTAAATTAGTCAAATCGAATGCGGCTTACGTCGCATAAAGCAGGAAGAAGAGCAGCTGACTAAAAGTAAGGAAAAAGCTCAAGGCTCACGCATTCTCTCTCCTCCTCCTCCTCGTCGCGCGACTTTATTCTCGAGGAACAATGGATGGATTCCATCCTAAGGACCTACCCCGCCGGGAGCTTTTTTACCCTTCGCGAAAAGAGAGAGAGAGCGGGGCCGTATATATTTACGTCAATTACGGCTCTCCGAAAGCAGAAAACTTCTCCAATAACTCGCGTCCTTTTACGCTGATTAATGGCAGTCAATTTCAGTTAGCGGCATGGCGGAATACTGATTATTTTTCCTTGTCTTTTTCGAGAAAGAGAGAAATTTCATTATTTCGCTGATTACTCGGTTATCAACATAATAAGCGGCTTGGTTGTAACTCGCACAAGTATATTTTTTGCATATAATTTGCATATATAAAATGTATTTGATGAAACAAAATTATTCAAACTCGTGTCCATTCAGATATACATATTCCAATTCTTCGTCAGACCTTTGCTCATCAACCTCGACAAAAGCTCTCGAGAGCCTCAGCAGGTGAACCTACATACACTACGCATTCACAGAGACAAATCCGCGTATATATCCCTCACTCATTCGCTCGCGCAAATACGGCGAAGGGCGGTAGAAACAAATCGTATATTTGTACAGTAATGTATCAAGGGATGAGTGTAAGCGAATACGTACTACGTACATACGTATATATACGCGCGCCGTGCGTCGCACACACATATTTGCGTGTGGGGGTGGGGGGCAGCGATGGCGGAGGGAGAGAAAACGTGAATCCCATTTGCGATTACAACTTTCTCGACCCGAATGAATAAAACATGACCCCGGGCGATGTACTGGGTTTTGCAATATTGTTATGTGAGAAAATCGCGTCGTAGTTGTCCTCGTAGTCGTTAAAGTGCCGATATTCTTGGAGGTGCAGGCAGATCGTCCAACTTGGCTTTTGATGAGATTGGAAAATTTTCTGTTAATTATATTAATCTACCTTTTTCTTGTTTGCATGCCCATAGAAAAACGTGCTGTATGTACTTAGTTGTGGCTATTATAGTAATCGTATAACAAAGAACGAGAGCTAGCGAGACTCTAACATTCGATCAGACAAAACTGATTCATTTGACTTGACGAGAACTATAATTCCAAAATTTGTACACTGAAAATCCTAAACAAAAAAAAAATTGAAAAAAGTCCGAATTCTGACACAAAGGAAGTTAGGAAAAAAAATCGATAAAATCACGCCATTTCGACGCCCCAACCTAATTGAAATTATTCATTCCGCCTGTCTCTCTCTCAGTACACCCCATATATATATACCCATAACGCCCCTATATACGCGTTAAACGTCGTCCTCGTCGATCGGCTTATGACCCATGCACCCCCGCTCTTGATGTATACGCGCATTGCTAGCGCTTTCTCTTTGTCCTTTGCGTACAGTTCGGGGTGTGTGCCTTCTTTTTTTCTACTGCCGTTTCCGCCTCTCTTACTTTTTTGGCTTTTTCGCGACGATATTGTGTGGGTATGTGTGTGCACGTATATATACAACATGGGGCGGTCACCGTTCAGTACTTAAATTAATGGACTCTTTTTTGGGTTGGCTGATTATTTGCTAGTAAAGTTTGTGGGATGTAGTTGATGTGAAGGGGAAAGTTTCTCAAGTGTATCGGATAAACACTTAGAGAGAACTTTATACGCTGTAATTTTCCTATTATTTTTGTTTTCTACTGTGTAATTTAGTTTTGCAGGATAGAGTATATATAATATGTACATTTATCGTTTATTTATTACCAGAGACTGTATATATCGATCATTTCTACATATAGTTAATTTATTTCAGAAGAATCATTAAAAAACAAGATTTCTCTGTGTCGATTATTTCAGAGAAAGCTTTCAAAGTTTTTTTGCGGTAAAACTAACAAAACGACTATTGTCAGTATATATAACTATTTCATAATTGTTTACTCGAATACATTACTGCTGCCTAAAACAAAATAAAATTGAAATCCTCACTTTTCTATATTCATTAAACGCTCAAATACCTTTCTCGTACATCACGTCAATGAAATTTGCAAATCGTTATATCACCAATCCAATCTCTTTTATATTAACCCCATACTTGCGCCTCACAAACGACCCCACCTAGTACCAGCAACATCTAATACCTTCCAACTTCATAAACGCCTCACCTCTCTCTTCCCGAAGTTCGCGCTATGCGGCGCATAATGGATTTTGAGAGCCCTGCGTGTATACCGTGCCAAAGGGCGAGCTTGCGTGTATTTTGCTGCCCCACAGCACACGCGAGTCTTAATTTCGTGCTTACCATTTTTTTCAGTGTATATAAGGTACTTATAATATTATATACGCCGGGCGGAGAAAGTCACGCGCTTTTGTTTTCCGCTCAGTTAATCTTATTTAGCGCGGCGAGCCGGTTTCGAAAGTGGCAGAGAGAACAAAAGTTTCAGGCAGGCTACGGGGGATATGTTTGTTTGCTTGGTTTTTCTAGAGGAGGGTGAAGTACATGAGCTGCATAGTTACGGGTAAAGGGTAATTGCGTCGAATGAAAGTCAAGGCGAGAGGTTGTGACGAAGAAAATTATGAAGAATTCGCATTTGTTGTTACCGCGAAGAAGGTTTTTCTCCGCAGAGCCTTTGAAAAGTCTTTACTTTTGACATGATTCGCGTAACTATTCATTATTGTAGAAGGGAAAAAGCTCAATATTCATTATATATTATCTAAAAAAGGAAAAATGATAAGTATAGCAACTTGTATTCATACAGTATGTATATACATATATGTAATTACGTGCAAATGAGCGTCGCGCACGGCGCAGTAACTATGCAAAAGTAATGCAATCGATGGGTGCGCATGAGGAAGGGAGGAGCAACGCGCGCACTACCTCCACGGAGCGACAGACTACTGCGCGAATACGAAAGCTACCAACGCGCAACGCACACATTTACAAACACATATATATATATCTTCGGAAATCCGCGTATTGATCCAATCATGATAAGTTGTCTCTACGTAGTTTGAATATGATTCAGCTTCATGGGGTGCGCGCGCGCCCTTCGACATGCGCTTATATACCCGCGTATATAGTTTACCAGCAGAGTATAGAAGCATTGAGAGAAACCTCCTGTTGGTACTTGCTAAAGTTATAAATAATATGCCGCTCGCGGGGGTTGCTGATGTAGTTTCCGGTGGTCGGCAGGGAAGGTCGCGCTGGGACATCAAAGGGGGTGGTTTTCAAATCTGTTAAATGGTATATGGCATTTTGCATTATATCGAATAAATGATTTTTAAGACATTTGGCTATTTGGCACACACTATAATAGAGTTGCGCTTTCTTTGTAATTTAATTTAATTTAATTTAATTTTCTTTTTCATAACAGGCCATACATGGCATATGGTCTAATACAGAATTAATAAATACAATGCGCATAGCGCATATAATTATACAATTATATTATCACAAAAAACTTTCTTATTTATTAATACACGATGTATGTACATGGAAATAAACGATTAACAAGAATCTTAAAAAAAGTACTGTACAGATCTTATCTCACCGTTTCAAATTTCGCGCCACAGGATATCTCGCGGCACGTTGTTATTATACGTCGAGCTCTCGATTGTGCTCCGACTTTTCAAGCATCCAACCATTCATTCACACACGTGCGGCTACGAGTCTCCTATCTGATATACATACGGCGAGGTGCAGCGGCGGCGGCGACACCTACGCTTCCCATTCGTTCGTACATGATCTCTCGCTCTCCGAGAGCGCATTTTCTCGATATAGGTATATAGGTATACAACCGTGCCTATATATATCGTATACCGGAGCAGCGCGTCTTCGGCGTCGGTGGCACACGTAGTATAGCGTATTATATATACTTACAGTACACGGCGCTGCTGGAGCGAGACACGGAGCGGACCGCGGACGGAGAGAGAGAGAGAGAAGGTTAGTGTGCGTGCGCGCCGCCGCTGTATATAGACACACCAGCGGACCAGCCGCTGAGCATAAGGATGCGCGGCACGTTGGTTATGTAGGCGCGAGAAAGAGAGAGACGGAGAGATCGAGTGAGCAGAGCAACGGAGCACACATCAGATCGCATACAGCAGGCGCTTCTAGAGAGAGAGAGAGAGAGAGGGAGAGAGAAAGCTTTTTGCCTTCCTCACAGCGCGCGCGGCCGCACGGACTCGTAGTCGTTGTCTACGTGCCGCTGCTTTTCTCTCTCTCTCCCCTGCTGCGGCTCCCTACCTCCGGGCCGTGCGGCGTAGAGAAAGAGCCAGTTGAAAGAGAGAGAAAGAAAGAGAGGGAGGGAGGGAGAGAGAGCTGGGGACAGAAAAAAATGCCGGGCGGAGGCTGCTGCTGCTGTTCGTCGTCGTCGCCGTCGCCGCCGCCTAGCTGTGCCGCTGTAGCGGCGCCGAGCTCCTGAGAGACAGAGAGAGAAGAGAGAGAGAGAGGGAGATAGTCGGAGAAGGAACGCAGCTGGCGTGGAGAGTGAAAAGGATACCTGGTGAAGCTGCTTCGAGAATAATAACTGGAAAATACAAGTTAACAGGATGTCGCACGAGGACGACGTAGGATTCCTGTACAAGACCATGAGTAAGTATACCGGCGTTTTTATGACGTTGGCGGGGATTTAAATAAGCTCATGTAGAAGCTGGTGTGCAGGTGTGGAAAGCTTTTTACAGAAACTGTGTATTATCAATGAGGGATTGTGAGTTATTTAGGGTTGATCAGTGGACAGGATACTCGTTGAAAGAGCTGGAGACGATATGTTTTTTTCTGCTCAGAGATTGTGTTGTTTATTAGTGTTTGTTTTATAGGTTTTAGTGTTGTTGTCATTTTTTTTTATTGGAGACTGTTGGTGTTGTTGTTTGGTGTGTGTTCATTTGAATTGAAGCATAAGGAATCAAATGAATTCATAGAGTATATTTTGAATTAACAAAAAACAATTTGTGCATTTTCATTTACTTATTAATCTTTTTAAAGGATTTTTTATGTCACATTTACTGATTTTGAAATACTGTTTAAGTTTATTTGAAAATTTAACCTGCTGCTCCAAAATGAATTGATGCTTAGTCATTTCCTTTAAATTTGAATCAAATTTGTTAATCAAAGAATCATGTATTATATTTATTATATTTTATATCTTGATATTTGAGATGGATTATCTGAAAGGACAGATTTTTATTTTTAAAGTTTCAAGTGATTATCCCATAATTATAGATTCAATTGACCAAAGTTCATTATTTTTTGTAGAGTATTAAAAATTTTAATGTCATAAAAATAATTGAAAAAGAGATATTTAAATATCTCTTTCAAATAATTTTTCTATCTTATTTGTCACTTAACAGCAATTCAGTTAAGAATAATTAAATTTATTGTATATAAAAATAGATAATTTTTTACTTATGTCTTATCTGTGTAATAAAAAGAAATTCTTAAAACTGTAAAGATAAAGAAGTTAGTACTATAATTTTAATATTTATTGTGTTCAGTTGTACGAAATTGTGTTTGAACAACTGTGTTTGTGTATATTATCTAAGTGTCTATTATCATGTAACTAATTAATTTTTTTTATTTTATAGTCGAAAGGGACCCAAAGAAACGTCGGGTCAAACCAGTAGAATCTGCACAAACATCATTACTGGATTTTGATCTGGGAGAAAGTTCAGACGATAGTGACTTTAGGATAGAAGATCACTGTGAAGAATCTGACGATGACTCTGTAGATTCAAATGGTGCAGGAAAGGGTTAGTATCCAATCAATTTCTTTTATTGCAATATTTCACTGATGTTTTTGGTTTTATTCTTATAGATGAAGATGATGATGACGATGATGATAGTGATTCAGATAATTCAGTGGATGAGTCATTAGTCAACAAGAAAAATGGGCCTGCTGCAACTGTCGGAGACTTGATTGAGAAGGCAAAACAGCAGGCTGCAAGCGGAGATTCTTTAGAAGATAAATTATCAAAGATGCTAATATGTTGTGGCTGTTTAGGAGATAGAAGTATTGATGTCAATGAAATTGTTGAATGTGATGGATGTGGGGTAACTGTGCATGAAGGTAAGATTTAGGAATCATCTAAGAATTTATCATTGTTATTACAACCTTTGCAATAGAGTTTTTTTTTGTGGAAATGAAGTCCCAACTATCTATTCCAACTTCTAAAAATTAGGAACCTAAAAAAATAAATTTCTTTCTTTTTTTAAGGTTGTTATGGTGTATCAGATGTAGAAAGTTTTTCAAGTACAGATTCACTGTCACAATCTGCGCCTTGGTTTTGCGAGGCCTGCAGCGCGGGAGTCGAAGATCCTTGCTGTGAGCTATGTCCCAACAAAGGCGGTATTTTTAAGGAGACGGACGTGGGGAAATGGGTTCACTTGGTTTGCGCCCTTTACGTACCTGGCGTAGCGTTTGGAGAAGTAAGATATCCAGTATAAATTTAAAATTAAGATTTCTATTAGACTGAAGAATTAATTTGTTTCGTCTTATTTTAAGGTGGATCGACTGACGAGTGTAACAATTTTCGAAATGCCGTACAGTAAATGGGGAGCAAAAGCGTGTTTTTTGTGTGAGGATGTGAGATTCACTAGAACTGGCGTTTGTATAGAATGTGACGCCGGTATGTGTCACACATATTTTCACGTCACATGGTACGTTATTACAATTTTAGATTTAAGTAAATTTTTAGATTTTTATTATTTTAGATTTAAAATAAAAAGAAAAAATTGATAATCTACGTTAGCAAACGTTTTTTCATTCCTGAATATAATTAACTCAATACTTAAAAATAGTTATCAAAATATTTATTCTATATAAACTTAACAGTGCTCAAAGGGAAGGCTTGCTCTCAGAGGCGCACAGTGAAGAGGTCGATCAGGCCGATCCGTTCTACGCCCACTGTAAATTGCATTCCGATAAGACGCTTGTACGTAAACGCAAGCGCAACTGGCTGGCACTACAGCTGCGGGCAACGTATCGTCATGAGATGCTGAAAAAGACGGAATACAGAGAGTCCGAGGAGTATCGCAGAATCCAGCGGAAACTTACGAAACATCGCCAAAAGTACCTGGCTCACAAAGCGTTAAAACCACCGCCTTGGGGTATAAATCTAACCCTCTCTTTACATCGTTAACTTTTCTCTTCGATTTTCACTCCTAAAGTTTATTCCTTTCAGTTCCCACACAAAAGATGCCACGACTATTGACAACCTCGGCGTCTGCTGTCCGTCATCTAATGCGCAAGGCGGAGCTCATGGGCATTGACACGATAGCGCAGGAGACGCAGGAGGAACAGATTGCTTCACTCATCGACATACGCAAAAAGTGGCACATACCTCCGGCCTTCAGCGTCGAGTTCATTAGTTATTACATCGACCGACAGGCGCGCACTACGTCGATGAAGACGCGGCTGGAGGAGCTGATCGAAGGCAACAAGCGATTGCTCAGTGAACAGCAGGAGCTCGACAAAAGGTACGACGAGGCGATGCGACTGAGCGAAGAGCAGGCGCACATCTACGACGAGCTGAAGAAGACGATCGAGATGTATCACAGGGTGCTTAGGGCGGCGAATTATAGTAAACCCCTACCATCCGTTGCTGATATCGCCAGGCCCAAGGCGCTACCTGCGATCGGTTAGCATTTTAAAATCTTTATTTTATTTTAGTTATCCTTTCAAAAAAATGAAACGTAATTTTCTCTTTACATAGAACAAGTAAAAAATAATTTATGACTGTTTTTTCTGTAGACTAAATCTTTTGAAATATTTTCACTTAGGATCACCGACCTCCACGACTGTGAAAACAGAACCGAGCTTCCCCAACCCTCTGAACAAAGTCAGCGGCGGCAATCAGACGCAAGATCAGCGCTTGCCCAACAACCAACCGGTAGAGCAGAACCACAAGATCGAGCACTTGACGGTGCGGCATCAGTGCGGCATCTGCAGGCGGTCGACGAATCAGCATCTCCTGGCCAAATGTGACACCTGCCACCTACACTATCACCTTTCCTGCCTCACACCGCCCCTCACGCGCATGCCGAAGAAAACGAAGCTGATGGGATGGTGAGTTGTCGTTGGTCGAAGAAATTTTTGTGGTTCTCTTGTTTTATTCGACAAGGTGAAGTGTTTGTTAAGTTGAGGAAAGAGGAAAAGATTTATTTCTGATGAGTAGGTTGATATTGCCGATGCTTTTTTTCTAATCTTTGAAAAATACCACCTTTAGTGCCTTTAACTAGGGTGATGATCGAATCCCGCGTTATCTGCTTGTTGTTGTCCACTCGACGTCCGTGTTGATTATACAATTTTCTATCTAGATTACAGCACTCGATAACTATATGTCAGACCAGGGATCGACTAATTATGTACAAGTAAAGTTAACCTGAGAGCCCGACAAACAGTATAGGTATACGATAAAATAGAATGATATCCGTAGGTTACACAATTATAGTTTATTTATCCTGTTACATTAGTCAAACAAAGGAAAAAGAGGGAAAAATAAAGAAGCAAGCAAGAATTTTAGTCAAATTAAAAATCGTATATTAAATAAATAAAAGCAGTGCGTCACAATAGCAACGTATCGTATCAGTCGAAGCTTGAAAAAATCAGTCCACACGTGTATATAGTTTCTTCGTGAGCACACTGCACTCTCGAGACTTAACGGCCGTAGACCTCGACGACAAAATCAATGCTGTGTCCGCGCGTGCTCTTGAAGTCGACGGTGACGTAGGTGGATCCTGGACCACCGGCAGCGACGGTTGCGGTGGCGCCGTTGCCGCTCTTGTTCTGGTCGAGAAGACGGACCTGAGTGATGCGGCTGTAGTTGTCACCCATGTAGGTCTTACGTTCCTTGACGACCTGGAGCCATTTGGATGGGACCTTGAGGAACTCGCGTTGGAGCATGTGATCGCCCGGAGCGCGAGCACCTACGATCACATCCTTGGGACGACCAGCGGCCTCGGTGCCTTGCGAGATCAAGACGGCGGCGACGATGGCCAGGAGGATCAGGCGGTGCGCGGACATGATTGAGAGTTGGATGGCTGAAAGAGTTGAAAAGAGATTATAGATTTCAAGGTTGACGGTTAACGAGATAATAACTGCTTTTACGAATACGAAATGTACGCATGCCAAGGAAAGACTATTATTTCGTAAATTCTGTGGTTATTGTTTGATTAAAAAATTAGCTATTGTAGGTATAATTACAGAAAGAAAGTGTAAAGCGTTGAACACGCGAAATTTCGTTCGCTACTGCGAGCCACAAGGCTAATGTCACGCATGTGTCAAAAGCTTTTACAAAGAAGATTTATGACGCTGCTGCCGGCGAGTATGTGTATAATAAAGTACGAATAATATTTTCCTCGTTTAGCAATGAGACTGAAACAGCATATCGTCCGATTCGGAAACTACGACTTTAGAGTACAGGAAATTTTTAGCAGGTTTAAAATTAATTGAAATAACAGTTTTATTTTTTCTTGCGTGTCTTAAGAAATGACTAAAGTAATACAGAAAATGGAGAACGATGACGCGAATGATAGCTGTCTAAACAAAAATTTGTCGAATTTTCAAACAATAGCTCTTCCAGTTAGATAAACAATTGAGTATTGTATTTAATTTTGTTTTTTCTTTTCATCTACTGAATATTTATCATAAGATTAAATACATTAGAATGTAAATATAAGAGATATTGTTAAAATTGAACGATATATTGTTAAGTAGGTCAATGACCTAGAATTAGTTTTCTCTGACGATTTGAATTATTATGGAGATTAACGAATACATCAATTACGGACGAGTCGTGAAAAAAATGAAAAAATTTAGGAAATATGATATTTCACTAATGACCGTTAAATGTTCAACGATTTGATGACGAAGAAATAAGACTGACTATCCCAAGTATCGCTCGGGTCTAAAAATGACGAACCACGAGATATGCGTATATAACGACTGCGACTTACCTCTTGGAGCTTCAAACGAGAGTGGACAAACTAGTTTAGGCGAATGCTCACGCTGTACTAACTGATCTGATGGCAAGCGCTGCTTGTTTTTATAGCATTATCATTTCTTATCAACGCGCGCGCGGTTGTTCTTCTCTCATTGAAGGCAGCGTGATTCATACACTCCCCCGACTTCAGTTTTAATATACGGTGGCGATAACGGGCACGCATCCGTAATAATAATCAGCAGTGGGAAAATTAACTAACTACTTACAAATACTCAAACACCTTTTCTGCTGTAGGTACTCGAGATAGCGCGGTTGGTTCGATAATAGGATTGATGTCATTACTTACTATTCTTCTCCGCTGTTCTCTCGTTTTCGGGATATAGCGGCAATCTGTTATTGTCAGCATTGATGGATTTTCCCATACGCTTTCGGAAATTCGCGAATTGATTTGAGGAACCTTTTGTTTCCCTCTAGAGCCTTGTGATATTTTTTTTCATTGTTCATAATTGCGAACTGCAATTTCTCTGTTCTTTTCCTGGAAGGAATGGTTTCCTCGGTCTTGTATGCGAGAGGTTTTGATCGTCAGATTTCCTTCAGGAAGTTCAGCTCGTATTTTTGACCGCGGAAAAGTGCTCTTTATATTTTTGCCCATGTAGACGGGACATATTATTTTGTCATATGTGCGCATTCGTAATATCACGAGAGCGATTAGTTATAGCGTTAATGGCGGAAAGGGAAATTAATAACGATAGCTCGTTATAAGGTCGGAAATTATACTGATTATGATGCCCATTAAGTTGCTTACGCCAACATACATTTTTTATTTGTTAAATTCTCACCGATATTCCAATGAAATCGAGCCTTATCAATAATCCAGGGTATTTACCGGGATTTGTTATTCTTGATATAAATCATAATTAAGCGCACGTCAATTTTCCCCGACGTGCTATTTCGTCTCGATGACATAATACATTCTTTTAGTTAAAATCGGGTATATGGCTAATCCCGTTACAGATAACCGGATTAGCCATATAGGTTACCCAGATGTCTTATCGATATCAACTATCTAACAAACAAAAAAAAAAAAAAAAAAAAAAAAACTATTGAACTTGATGATAGAAATAAATTTCCACAGGCAATGTTCGGAATGTGACAAGGAGACGTCTGGCTCGGAGCAGGAGCGCGTGGACACGTCGGCGCCGCGTCGGTTGCGCCACTGCAAGGACGAGGGAGTGGCGGCCAGTCTCGCTCAGACCTTCATCGAGGAGGCGGAAGTCCACAAACCTCCGCCACCACCGCCCCCGCCCGCCACGAGCACGCCCAGCAGTAGTCCGGTCAAGCCAGCTAAAAGTGTTAAGAAAGCAGCTGCAGCTGTGGTTGCGGCTGTGGCGGCAGCGACAGCAACACAGGCGGTCAATGTTGTAAATAACGGCAATGAAAGCTCCCTGATGGCTAATGCTATCCCTCATACACCTAAGGTCAGAAGTTAGAAGACAACTTTGATAATTTCAAAATTTTATAACCCACATGTTGCTCGGGAATTTTTCCATATACTTTTAATTGTTAAAAGATAACAACATTGGAATGCTAATGATATTAATATTCTCGATCCAATTTTATACTAAAACTGTATAATACTATATTTATGATACACGTTTTAGTCGAAATGAATCATTAAAATCAATTGTCAGATTAAATTAGTTATTTACGATTTATAATTGTGAATGCCGTTATTAATGTCAATATTATCAGTAAATGAAAGTCTTACTCATTTCTCACTGATTAAACATAGTATTCTTAGGACAGTAGATAGTAATTGTCTAACTAATTACATAGCTTAATTGTTTAATAGATCACTCAGGATAAAAAAAATAAATTCATTTGATTTTACATTTTTTTTCGAAAATAAAGAAAATTTATATTAAAAATTACGCTTTTTCGTTATCAAATGATGTATAAAATAAAGTATTCTGATTTTAAATTAAAATTAACCATTTTTCAATTGTACAGTTAACGATTAAGCCAATGGGACCACAACCGAAGGAGCCTGAGTCTATGGAGTTGGAGGAGGTCAATTACAACCACCACGCGGTCAACAACTTGATCATGTCGACGGTGAGGGAAGGCACGCCCGAATACCGAATGGCACCTCTCGACGGCATTATTGAGCACTCAGGTCGAAGCGGAAAGAAACGAAGAAGGTACTGTGTTCTGTATTATTGCTTCAGGTGCACGAAATTCCGCGCGTGCACGATTTTCGTAAATATTGGATACATGAGTAAGTTTTATTTATGGCTGTTACAGAGAGAAGCACAAAAGATATACACCAGATCCGATAACTGGTGTAAAACAAAGGAAACGAAAGCACAAACGAAAGAGTACGGACATGGAAAATCCCGAGAATCATGGTCCGCCCGAGGTGCACCGCAGGATTACAATTAAAGTGAGAAATTATTAATAACAAAATATGTTTAACCCAGCAATCAGTAATCACCAAATTCTTATATATAATAATCTCAATTTTTTCATACAGTTTCTTACAGCTATCATTTTATTATAAAAGTATATTAAAAATGGAAAAATTGATGGTGCTGATGTCTGTTTTTCTTCTTGCACATAGATCAAGCCGATTCCGATGCCGGAAGGCGAAGTGGCCTCCAAGTCGAACCCTCAGCTTTTTGTGGCCTCGTCGACGAGCACGGAGATGACGCCCCCACCGCCACCGCCAATGCCTCCACCGGTGTCGGTGCAGCAGCCGAAACTACAACCCTTACCGCCACCGCCACCTACGCCACCGCGAGCACCAGCTGCTACTGCTGCGCTGCCGCCGACGATCCTCAACACACCGCCGACGACGAGCAGCAGTACTGGTAGTCGACTCTCCTCCGGCGGCAGGAAGCCCAAGGACGCGGACCTCGTGTCGCAGTGCACGGTCTGCAGTACTATCGGCACTAATCAAAATCTCGTCATGTAAGTTGTTGATGATAGTAGTGTATAAAAGAGGCTCAAACCAATGTCAATCTTTATTTAATGTTTTCAATGTGGATTTTCGCAGGTGTGACGAGTGCAAAAAATGCTATCACTTTACATGTCTTGATCCTCCAGTGAAGAAATCTCCAAAGAGGCGAGGTTATTCTTGGCATTGTGCAGACTGCGATCCTAGTGTAAGTGTTTGGGATATGTTATTGCTTGAATAATTGTATACATAATATATTTTATATATATTATTATGTGTGTATTCCCCATTTTCAGGCCTCGGAGCCGGAGAACTAGCACCAGTTGAACTGAAGTACATTGAGCACACAAACAGAACTGTATAATTTTGTACATTGATCAAAGAGGAAAAAATGAATCGACTACGCGAAAAGTACGTCAAGTATACAAATCATGTAAGAAGATGAGAAAGTTGCTTTGACACAACTTCTCATTTCTATCTCCTATAGTTCATGCAGATCGCGACCTTGTAATTATTGATTATGCATATTTTCGTCGCCACTGACAGACTCGTCTCCATATAATAAATTGTGCGTATGGTTTTTTCGTAGTTACGCAATTAATTTCTTTTTGTAATTACATGATTTTTCTGCTCTTCAGTGGAAGAGAATCGTCATATAAAATCGTGGAACCAATCATGTTGAACTTACTACACATATGGTTTCTTCGTTTCTTGATAGTATTGTATTCGAAGATAGATATTTAAAATAAATCATAGCCTTGCAAGGCGATTGTCACAAGATCTATTTATCCTCCTCGGTGATCATTCCTATAGATCCTTCGATTTAGTTTTAAAATGTGGTATTTTTTTATAGTAAGTGTTTTAAGAAGAGTCTATAGATTTTAATTTACATTTTAACTAAGTGCATCTACTTTTTTTTGTCGGATTGTGATATTTTAGAACAGTTATAGAATATTCATTTCATTTGGCGTTATATTTCATAAAAATGGTGTACAAGTTTTTATATTTTTTAATTTTTAGAAAAAATGTATTCGTACATTTGTTTTGGTATGGTTTATAGTATAAATGAGCTTGTAGTATATAGATTCTTCTTAAATCTGCTATTTACGACTGCCGAAAGTGGAATTACCGAGAGATATTAAAAGAGAAATTTGTATATTTGGTTTATTGTGACTTAATTGCAAGGTATTTTTTTAATCGTAATTTAATTTATCATTGTGTTTTGGTAAATAACGTGTAATAATATTAAATTAACGCGAAATATTCTCGTGCAAAATCAATGGCAGCAAGTGAATTGATTAATTTAGTCAAAAATGTGAAATAAATTTTATACATCATTTCTTAAGAATAAATTGTATTTTATGTGAATAAAATTATTCATTTGGAATAAAAATTTTTTTTAATTTTCACTTTTAGCCTTTTTATATTATATAATAAATATTTTACACTTATATTTTTTATTTACAAATTAAAAATATCAATTCTATTTTCAGTAAAATATACATGATTTTTCTTTTCGATTTAAAATGTAACCTGCACCAAAATCAGCAGCCGATTGTGGTTTTCGTCCAGGAACCAACACTGTCTCTACAGTGATCCAACTATCTCCTTTACAAGAAATGTAAAGTTTTTTATTTCTTTTATTAAAAATGGCCAATCCTGAAAAAAATATTTAAATTAAAAGATAATTTAGTTATTATCGTTTTAACTTAATTACTACATATAAAGACTTATTCTTATTTACCTGGTCTTTTTGTCTCAGGACAGTAAATTTTTGTAGTTTGTGGAACCACTTTAATACCAACAAGCTTAACAGCTTGATCATTAAAATTGGCTCTGACCGGTTGAATTCCTGTTAATGCCCGTTGTAAATTATATACATTTTCAGCAGACATTTCATTCCATTTTATAAATGACATTTCTAAAGTTATCTTTGGAGCTAAAATATCTTTCATTGCATATAAAATGTAATAATTAAAAAAGTAAAATTTGAATTTATATAATTTTGTATACCATATGTAGCTTTTTCATCAACTTGAGGTGTTGCAGTATTCAGCACATCTGGTAATCTGGTCATTGTCTCAATTAAAAGATTAGCACCTAACTTAGCTAGCTTCTTATATAAATCCACATAAGTTTCATCAGGATGAATATCTATAGAATCTTGTGCAATGACTGATCCAACATCAAACCTTGGAAATGTAAAAAATTATGAATATTTTTATTTAAGTGTATAATAAATTTTCATTATGCTTGATTCATACTTCTTTGGCATTATTTTCATAATTGATACTCCTGTTTGACTATCTCCATTCATCAAAGCGTGACAAATAGGAGCAGCTCCTCGCCATTTTGGTAGTAAACTACCATGTACATTAATCAATCCTCTAGAGTTACAAATAGATAGAAGTTGATAAATTATATAGTAAATAATAATAAAATTTAATCACACAACTTATCTGAAGGAGAATCTTACAGTGGAAATAACTTAATAATTCGCGAAGGGATTAAATGCCCAAATGAAACAACCACACCAATTTCAAATTCATTCTCTTTGATTTTTGGTGGCCAACTATGTACAATAATATTGTGTTCCTTAGCATATTTTATCACAGCATTTTCTTCTCCCTTGTAAGCTGTAACAATTTCTAATTTTTGAAGCAATCCCTTTTGTCTACTAAATAAAATTAGAAAACAAATTTGATTTCCTTTGTAATGTTAAACATGTTATAAATTTTAAAAATAATACTTACTATTTACCATCTAAAGCTTGTAAACTTTCTAAGGCAAACTCATCGGTGCCAAAAAACAAAACATTGTTTGATCCATTGTTCGAAGCATTGTGCAAGTTGTATTTACTTGTGAAACAATGAATTCGCTTAGTTTCAAAATATCTAAGAATTTTTTCTCCTACTTTTATAAATGTGGATGAGCATTTCGAAAATATATAAATTGACATAAAAATATTTAAGAAATTGTACCGGTATTCGACAATGAATCTTTATGGAGTAACCTAAATTTTACGAAACTGATAATACAACTAATGCCTGTAAAAAATTATTGAAATAATTATTTGTAAGTAAGAAAATGATTTTAAAGAGTAAAAATTGAGTTGATATTCAACTTTTCATACATTATGGACAAATATTTTAAATAGTAATTTCAGGTTAAAAAAAAACCACAATGACCACCATTTCTGTTTTTTCTCGACTTTTGATGTTCGATTAATCTCGATCTGTCCCAAACAATATATCGATCGATTCGCATAATCGCAGAGCGAATTATCCAATCTTGATCGCGAACTTGAAAAGAAGCATTTAATTACATCGCGAACGCGATCGAGATTATCGCAGAATGGCCGCTGGATGATAAGTAGATACTGTACATAAATAAGGAATTGTCCACATGTAACACCATGATATATGCTTCCCCTGCATGCCGCGTATGCCGTTGATTTCGGCTATTGATCCGTTCTATATTCCGTTTGTCTTCGCATGTACAGCCAAAAAAGCTCGGCACAGCACTTGTGTGGCCAGGCCCTAAGGCTTACGAAATCATTAGCATTTTAGGCATTTTTTTTAGCACCTATATCTTCTTCAGGAGTTATGCGAAACAATGCTTCACAAGCTTAGCTCCCTTACCATATCCACTAACAGAGAATAATAATTTTATATGATATCACTAATTAAATTACCGTGTCTAATATAATTCTTCTTTTTTTCGTAGACGTATAATACCTACGCTGAATGAAAAATCGTGCAAGCACATATATTTCTGAACTTTGATAAATAATTTTGGTTTTCTTATAATTCGAATCCATTTCAATTCTATCGGCCCGAGACTATGCTCATATCATCGATCATTTATTTGCGAATCAGAGTATGTTATTCTTCTGTTAAAATGATTTGAAGCGTATTTCTTTTTATTTTTCGGTTGCACTTACTTATTTCTGCGATTGGTGGAGGTAAGCTTAAAGCATTATGCTACTTAAAATTGTTCAAAACTAGGACCGATAATATAATTGAAATAATATATTTACATGGAATTTAAAAAATTCATATGTGTGGGTTAAAGAATTGTCAATGTAAAGATGTACTTTTACAGCAAAAACTACTCATCAATTCACTGAAGTTAAAAAAACAAAGAAAAATACAACAAAGGAACTCAAAATTAAAACATCTAAAAAGACAAAGATCATTGATTCTGTGTGTATGTATTTGTATATTACCTACATATTATGTAAGAATAGCAATTTATGTTAACTAATATTGAACACCTAATCAGGTAAAAAATCTGATTGCACTTAATATACTTTTTTCTCTTTCTATGGGAAAAAGTAAGCGATCTGACATACATGGTTTGATACTCAATTAATATCACCAAAAAAAGAAATTGCACATTGAACATTGCAAACCGGATGTAATTTTATATTAAAATAATGCACGAATTGAAATGTCATTTTCAAACATATATAATAGTTTGCTCAACTGAAATTAAAAGGAAAGGAAACAAAAAATGCGAATGAAATGGATGGGTAGAATGAAATAACTCGACAATCATATTTTTTATTAATAGGAAATAATGTTTATTATACAGTGTACATATTTATTAACTTCATTTATTTTATTTCTGTTATAAATTTTATATTAATAATTATATTATGTCCTGCCGAGCGACGAATGCCTTGATCAGTGTGCGCTTAGACTATAACAATCTCCGTAAAAAGTATAGAAACTTCTGGTTTATCTCATTTTTTTTCTCGTTTTAGACTTTTTATAATCCCTCCTCTCATACTTCCTCCTTCTTTTGCCCTCTCCCGAGACGCGGCGTAATTTTCCATATCATATACGCCGCGTCGCCGTCGCACTTATCGCGCAAAGGATATATACGTCGTATCGTCGCCAAAATGTGTCGCGCTGAAAACGGCATTGTAATCGTTCGGCATACAAATAATAGTACTTGTTTTTTTTTCAAAGTTAAAGTAATTGGCGGTTCATTTTTTATTTTTTCTTCTGCTCTCTCTCTCTCGCTTTCTCTCTCCTCTCTTTCTCTCTTTTATCTCTCGCGTGCGCTCGTTCTCTCATTCTCTCGTTCTCTTTCTCTCCTTCACTCGCTAAACAATCTCTTATGTCGCTGTTCCCTACCTCTCCCTGATACCGATCGTCTCGTCACTCCTTCCTCTTTCCCTCTCTCGCTCTCTCACTCTCTCTCTCTATCTCTCTCTCTCGTTCTCTACCACCCGCTCTCGCGAAAAATACATCACCCTAGGGTTAGTGTCCGTTATCATTATTTATATAATATGCGTTTACAATATAAATAATGTTTATTAATATTATCTAAAATGATTACCGTTTGCTTGCAGCTTCCTTTCTTAATCGCTCGCTCTCTCATAATTTTCTCTGCTCTAATGATAAACTATATAGATTCTCCCGAATTTGTTCGCCTTTTTTTTTCTTATGTGTGTTTATGTACGTGCGTTTGATCGCTAAATGTATCTGCAGATAAGAGCTCTTAGTATAATTAAGATACGTCGTACAGAGAATTCTTTTTGGGCTCGGTATTTTTTTCTTTTTTTTTTTTATTGTTATTCCAAACCAGAAACTTGCGCTTCTCTCGCATTACTTTCAAAGATACGCGTCTGCATATTTGTGTATTTCTCTTTGTGTTTAGCCCCGTGAGTGTACATGGATTTAGGAATCCTCGATCGTCCTATATACGAAATAAACCGCCATAAAAAATGTGTGTGTGTATATGTGTGTGTGTGTGTGTCCGAGACTTCTCGCTCTATTAAAATGTTTTTTTTTAGTTTCTTTTTTCCTCTGTACAACGCGCAAATTGCAGTAGAGTTAATAATTCGTCTTTCTTTCTCTCCCTCTCTCTCTTTCTTCCCTTTCGTTCACTCTCTTGCATTATTCTTTCGCTACAACGCCATTGTCATCGTCATCATCTTTTGATCGCAAGTCATCGCGACAGCGCGTGTTGATATTCGAGCAACGCATATTATGTATTATTCACAGGACTCCGTTGCCTCTCAATAATAATAATAATAATAATAATAATAATAATAATAATATCGCAGCGCAGTGTGCAGCATCTCTTTTTTTTACCTTTTCGCTTATACTTTATACTTTTTTACTTTATTTTTTAATCATTTTTTATTTTTTCCTTAATCCTTGCTTTAAATGTATAATAATCTAGCCTGCTAAGGTAAGTTACCTCGTCGAGTGATGCAGTTTTTGTTTCCTCGCTCGAGAAAAGCGCACGAGAGATTTGTCTCTCTCTCTCTCTCTCACGCGCGCGCTTCTGCGTGCGTTTCTCGCATCATTCGTGCACATCTGGTACGCGCGACACATCTCGCTGCTGTCGTCGTGTCGATAACTTATAGTCGATATAATATAACCGTAAATATATATAAGTAGCAATTTTCTTATACTTTATCCTCTTAACTATTTTATTAATTTTTTTTTTCTTATAATAATCATCGTAATAAGAATCATCGCGTTGAATAATGATTAGCAATGATAATAATAATAATTGTCGTAATAATATAATTAATAATAATAACGTTTTTGCGTGTATATATAATAATCCACCATACGACGCTCTCCCTCCGTTACATAATAGTATGCCCCACGCGCTCGGAACATGACCTTTTCGAGCCCTCCTGATTCTCTCTCCATCCTTAAAAATTTTCTTTCTCTCTCTCTCTTTCGTACTCAATTCCTCGAAGAAATAGGTATAGTTCAACCACAGAGGGAAAATCAGAAGCTCGCAAGGTCGTCCTCTCTTGCTACGCGGCGCCTCAATTATCTAAGTACTCTGTTTTTTTTTTAATTTTTTTTTATTAAAAATAATAGTGAATATATAAATGGCATGGATCGCTCGCTATTTTTCATTCTTATTTCTCGCCACCCCATCGCGACAATAATAGTTCCAGGATTCCTTTTTGCCTTCGTTTATTTTCGACGACACGGCGAGTCACGCACGTACTTATGTACGTCCTGTATTTTGTATATATATATATATTTATAAAAAAAAATTAACAAACGTGTCTAAACTCATTTTTTGCGTTCTGCGAGATTGCTGCGCGAAATCGAGAAAATTTCGTTGACTGCATTTACTGTATATACTTTTGCGTTGACACACTTGCATCAACGAATGAAAATTCTGAAAAAAGAGGCTTCATATCGAGTCAACAACATTTTTTACAATCTCTTTCGCAGGAAAATTTTGTCAACTCAATAAAAATTAGCAACGAAACTTTCTCGATCTTCGCACGCGCGAATTGCGGCATATAAAATATCGTGCCTCGAAAAGATATGAACGTCTCTCATCTGTGTGTAATAATTGAAAAAGGCAACGCAAAAAACGCTTTTCCCCGTACTTTCGTGTCGCGTGGTATTACTTATCCGTCGCCCACCGTACTGATATGCTAAGAGCTCATCTCTCGACTCTGTTCCTACACGCAAGCTTTGATAATCTGTGACGGTTGTGGATTCGCCTGTGAGATTATTGGTTTATAATACGAAAAGTTGCGATAGTATATTTGTGCAGTTCGCAGGTGTAAAAATGTCAGAATGCACGTTCAGAAATATTAATGTGGACGTGATAATTAATTTCTAGAAAAATTTTTAGTAACCGTTTGATCAACCATTGAAATCCATTCCCCGTTCAAAAAAATCACATGCCCCAAAGACCACAAACCGTGCTCCTCGCCTACAACGTAGCGCCCATCTTATACACCACTCCGCATTACCCTAATTTTACTCGCATATAATTCATTTACTTCTCGGTAGATATAATATATAATATATTTGCCCGCGTTACCTCGTAGTAAGGATATAATTTTTTTTAAATATAATAATCCTCAATCAATGAAACCTTAATCTTCTCTTCTCGTGCCTTCTCGTCCTTCTTCAAACTCTCTCTTTCTCTCTCTATCCAAGATTAATACTGTTGTACTTAGAATAAATGAGTGTATATACAATATATAATCGCTCGCAATTCTAACTCAATTCGCGCTCATTGCGTATATCCGCGGTATTGTGCGACTCGTGATGCCGATCGAGCGCCAAGCTCTCACAAACCGATATATAATCACTTACGTTTATAATACAAAATTAAGTATCAATGTCGTCGAGTTTTACAAATAAGTATAATAATAATAATAATAGTCTGTTCTGTTGCACTTCGCAGAGTATTGCACCATTAGAGTATATTATAATATTATGAGTATGATAAAGCGATATAATAATATGCGCACGGCCCGCATCGGCCAGACGTTGTGTGTAAGTATGTGTGTGTGTGTCTGTGTGTAGGTCGGAAATGATAATACAGGAGCAACGGGCATTGCAATATCGTCCCGTACACACGCAGCGCGCGATTCCTTTTTTATCCGCCCATCTTATCCACATTTTTATATAGGTTTAAGTAGCAATACACTCAAATGAACAATTAACTCCTTTCTAAATTCTCAATAAATAGGCTTTTTTTCTATCGTCTATACAATATCGACTCTCTCCCTCTTCTTAAATCAATCTAAATGTACAAACCATATCGCAAATAATCGTCGGATCCACTTTTTTTTTTTTAATAATTTTAATATATACTCAACGAATTTTTCTTTTTTATCTCTTTCTCTGTCAACGATACTCGTGCGAGTGTGTATGTGTGTGTGAGTGTGTGTCCTTCCTTTATCGCAATACCGGAAGTCGAGAACGAAAGTCTGCGCCTCGTCCATAGGTGCTTTGATTATACTACGCAACATTTGTCCGCTCCCGAGCGTCCTGTTATGATATCTTTATATTATATAGAGACAAAAAGAAAAAAGAAAATCGCAAAGAGCCGCTAAATTCGAACTGAATGTCAGACGCCCAAGGCCGTAGGATGAATGAAAAAACGCTTTTCTTTTCTTTTCTTACTCTTCTTTTTCGTTTTCTTATTGTATGCCACGCCAAAAATTAACGATATAACTGATTGGAATTTATTTACTTATTTATATCTTGCTCTATTTCTCTCTTTCTCTCGCACTCATTCTTTCTCTCAAAGGCTACAAGAGGATCATCACCGCTACTTTTTTCCGCTCTCCATTTTCGCTCTCGCTCGCTCTCTCTCTCTCTCTTACCGCAATGCTCTCGTATCTCTAGATTTTAATATATATTTTTCTGTATGTATATGTATATATTTATATATTTATATTTATATATATGTAAAAATATACAGGTCAGATTATAGTCGTACGATCAGTTGTTTTTTTTTGTTGTATTATTATATTTTAAAAATTCTAGACCCGCGAAATGATGCGCTGCGCGCGCGCGCATCTCTCTGTCACTGTCGCGCGCGCGCGTATGAGCGGATTATATTCCTCATCGTTTATATATATATATTTATATATAATAGTTGTGATATATATCAATAATAATAATAATCAATTCTTTCATTTAACAAATTCATCGCGCGCGTTCTCGTGTATGTGAATAATATATAATTGTAAGCAATAAGCGCCGAAAAAGTCGAGAGTATAATTCGATATATATTTATATATATATATCGTTAATGATATATTTGCAAATTATCCAAGAACGCTCCCGTCAGTCGTCCCAGCTCTCTCTCTCTCTCTTGTAATTCTTCCGCTTAGAATCTGTTCTTGGCGATCGTTTTCGAAGGTATGTATGGTTTGCAGGTTCGAAAGCGAAGGCCGAGCGCGAATGCGAGTGTCTCAACCATCGAATTTTCAGTCGGTAGAGCGATTTGACAAGAAAAACTATGCTTACAAATACAATACGCGCGGGATAATCGAAAGGAGTCAATGTTTTGTTATGCGAGTGCACCTAGTCTGTTGATTTATTTTCATTATTTTTTTTTTTCTATGGTTGGTCGATCGATTTGTTCGCCGAATTTGTGGACCTATACGCGCGAAATTGGACTTTCAGCTACTTCCTATGTTTATTTATATATAATATATATATATTAGTATATCGATATGGAAACAAGAGTGAGTATATATATTCGTACCTTCGAGAAGCGCTAAGAAACGAACGCCGCGTTTACTTATCGTGAGCGTGTGGAAACGTAAAATGAGTTCACTCTCTCTTTCTCTCTCGCCACTGTCAATTCGTTCTATCAAGTATCAAATACTTTTGTTTATAAGTAGTTTAGTAATTGACGATAAGACTTTTAGAAAATCGTTTTTCTCTCTCTCTCTCTCTTTCAAACTCTCGCCAACTCTCGTGTATTTTCCTCGCAGCGAAAGAACGAATTCGAAAAATCAACGTTTTTTTTTTGCTTGTATGTGACTTGGTCTCGTTCGAGAAACAGACTTCTTATTGTCAAAAAACCAAGTAGATATCGCCCTACCCGAACCGCGTCTATGTGTAGCTGTGTCTTCTACCATACTCGTATATGCATCATATAGTCATAAAATGTGTAGAAAGCGATTATTATATGCTCGGTTACGCAAGAGAACCTCGACCTCGCGGAATCATAAAGACGGGACGAACGAATCGGCAAAAAAACCCAAATAAATAAATTAATGGTGTGTGATTATACAGCCGTGTAGCGATCGCGACGCGCGCTTCCTCGTAATCTTATAGAAAAATTCGTGAAATTTTCTCGTCTTTGTAAAAATATAATATTCTCCGGCAGTTTTCACGGCGGGCCTCGCCGCCTCGAACAGGTGTGTGGTAGGTATAGGTATATAATCCGCGAAAGAGCCACTTGTTGGCCAACTGTTGCGTGCGCGAGCGCCGCTGGCTCGGCTGAAAGCGCTTATAAATTATACGCGCGAGAGTGGATGTAGCTGAGAAAATGCACGGCGATTATTGTTTTCCGATGTGGAAGGGGTAACCAAACGCTTTTCGATGCTTTTAATATATTCTTTTCTTGATGCACCTCCTAGACGACAAGTTTACGAAAATTAAATGAACTTTTGGCATATCGTACGAAACCTTCGTGAAAACTGCCATCCGCCGATGAAAATAAGCCACGTGACACAAGCCGAATAAGCGTCTGCCAGCTGCAATTAACATTTTAACGAGGCTCGAGCGCAAGATACACGCGCGTCGCGACACGTCGGTCTGTTTCTTTCTTCCACCCCGAATATACAATTCAACAGTTCAAGATATTCCATTAAAATTCTGCTCTCTCTTATCTCGTTTCGCTCGCGGCGCCCGCAATTGGATTTACAATTAATTTTAGAGTCCACTTTCAATTTTTTTTTTTTTTCATTTATCTTATATATTTTTAATAATCGTCGCATGTCTTACGCGCTAGGTTGTGACTTTATTTTTTTTTTATCTTTATTTTTTCTCCACACGCATGGAATTTTTAAATTTAAAAACTTCTTTGGCGATTATTTATTTAAAATATGTTTTGTTTATTATTATATATTTTTTTTTCATCTCCCCTCTCACAGCAGTCCTGCCTAGTCGATATATCATCTATATGTATTTATATATTTATATTATTTATAGTATATATCGTTATCATTATTAATTGTTATCGTTAGCGTTAGTTATAATTATTTTTATTGTTATATTAATCATTATTAGTATATGGTATTATTATTACTATTAGTATTTTGTATTGTTATTTTTTTTTTGTTACTTCATAATCGTTATAATATTGTTATCATTTATTTAATGTTTAGATGTGTGAAACTTTTAATTTCCCGAACTCGCCTAAAGTCTTCAGCAGCGTTCGTAAGTTGTGTGTGTGAGTGTGTTATGAATTTTTCAGTAGTATATATATAATATATATTTGTGTCCTGTAACTGTGTTTTGTGTGAATGTATACAATGTATGGATGTAAGTGTGTGTGTGGGTTTTCTTTACTACCTGTTTTAACCTTAATCGCGTACAAATAATACAAGTCCTTGTAGCATCTTCGCCTCTTCTCTTTCTACACTTTGTTCGAATAATTTACTTTAAAATTACGCTCGCATATAAGTGATATAGCTCTCTATATAAAACTATGCTATTATATACGCGGAGTTCTCTAACATTCGCTCGGAGCTTCCTTTCTTTCCCTAACATTCCAGTGTCGTTTTCTCGATTTCTGAAAGTGAATAATTTTTCTCGTCTATTCGTCGCTATAATCTCGCTTTCTCTCTTCATGCAAACGAGCCACGGCAAAGAAAAAATTCTCGCGGATGAAAAAGCTCAGCCTCGATTGTGGCGAACGTTTCGCGTCTCCTTGGTACTTTTAGTGCTTCTAAAATTTTTGATGAGCAACGTTTATAGTTTTTTTTTTATAATTCGGGTAATTCGGGTAAAAGTGTCTGTACAAACGTGCGTGTCGCGCGCTCGGTTCCTCAACCTTCTTATTCTCTTTGGCATTTTCGGTTGTAGGGAAAGTCAATTTTAATTTTTTTTCTCTCTTATTCTGGGAAAGACCATCACTAACTTTGACTTTGATTCATCAGTAAAGAGTTTCTTTCGTACACTATATGTGAATACTAATTAACATTTTCGTATATGTAAAGCAATATACATTTTGATCAGCAACTCTTCTCGAAACAATAAACGATGGATTTTACGAATTTTTTAGTTTTATAAAGTTGATAAAAATAAAAGTACATAAGTTAAAGCGATAACTTCAAACATGCGGTAAAATTCGATTTGCACGGAAGAATAATGCACGAGGAAAAACCGACTGAATCGTCCGCAATGGCGATTTAAATTCAGGCGTGATCCAGTTAGCATATACATCAGAAGCGCTTTGAGAAAGTGAAAATTGGTCCCGGAGAGCGATCGTACGAGTGTGCTGGGCCGGGTGAGCAAAAAGTGGGAGGGAGCATCGGCGGAATAGTATGGAAAAGATCTACACACGCTCGAAGCTCGAGAGATATGTCGTTTTGTCGTTACAATAATACGGAGTCTCCGAGGGCTCTTTTAGAGTTAGGATATTCCGTTGCTGCCTTGCAAAAATAGCACCTTCAAAGTTCGTAACGAGAGTCGAGAGCGGTTTTTCTTTTTTTCTTCTTTTTTTTTTGGATACTGGCCGTCGTCCCGCGCTGTGCGAACCACGCTTTGGACACTGGGTGCACGTACATGAGATCGTCTATAGGTTTCTCGCTATATTCTTCGTTTTGTATAGGTTCGTCTATATATGTACAGTTAGCCTCATCGCTTTCTAGCGTCATTCAGCTCGGAAAACCTTTTCTGCTCTCGCACCTCCTTCTGCGTTAGAGCCAAGTTCTAGTAAAGTAGTTTTCCGAAGAAGGACAAACTGAGGGCGAATGGAAAGGTTCGAGATCTATTGAAAGCTGCGCGTTTGTTTTTTAAATCGACAAATCACTCGATGATTGTGGTAATCGCGTTGTGTTTCGTTAAATGTCCCTTCTCGTCTCTACGTAAAAGAGAGCACCGCGCTCATCTACTGCTCCCTCATCTATCATCTTCGACGCAGGCGATGCCTACGATTACGGCGAATCCATCTAATTTCCGTACTAAACAAATGGAAGAATGCTAACTTTGATTGTGGCTGCGAATTGTATAGTATTCGGTGATTGAAGACGTTTGCGATATACCGTTGATGTATCCGCGTCACAACTTTACAAAGTTTTAAGTGTTCTGAGCTGGATCTCGGATGACTTTTTTTTCTCTCGACTCGATAAAATAGATCCTGTTTTTTTTCTCTCGTTCAAGGTATATTATATTTAGAGGCGCGTTCGCGCCTCCTCACAAGACGGGATCGTTAGAATCCGGATGAAGAAGAACGCAGAATGGGTTTGTTCGTCGTTCATTCTCTCGTCTCGTTTAATGTTACCTCTCCCGCCTTTATTTTGTTTACAATATGTGTTACGCAAATAATTGCAAAAAACATACCCTGTTTCCTAGAATCACCGACGCTCATCGACACGTGTCGCTTGTGCCGTGACTGCTTTGATTCTTTTTATTTATTATTTTTTTTAAATTTTATTAACTCGTTAATTGTTATTTTCTTTTTCTAACGCCGCTTGTTGTTTAATCAATTCTCATTTTCCTTATAGTCAGTTCGAATGCCAATTCAAATGGTTAGTCGTTCAAATTGGAACAACGTCGCGAAAGTATAATACGATAGTCGATGTATATCGACTTTTCTGGTCTACATACCGATTATATACGCGTGAATTGTACAGGTGTGTGTATGTGTGTTTGTGTTTATGCATGTGTATTGTACATGGGCCGAAGGAGTCATCATTTTATGAATTCGTCCACGCGTAGACTGTTTCCGATTTATATATATTTATATTTAGACATGCAAGAAATTCGCGTCGAAGCTGCCTGGGAACCGTATTCCTGGTAATGAAATAACGGATTAGTTGATTTTCGGGAATTGGGTTGCGCTTTTTGCTTTTTCTACTATTGTCATTGGTTGAAGTATATAGCATCTTCAGTGAAGCTTTCTTACCCTTGATTATTACACAGCAAAGTGTTGGCAATACATCTTGTCAAATTGTTTCGAAAACTACCTATATTTTTGCCAATTTAATAAAAGCTTTTGTGAGGTAAAAGAGAAAAATTATTATTGACTCGTACCGCACTTAGATCATTCCAAAATAAAATGTATTCGTTAACGATACGATAATCGTTGCTGTGATTTTTCGTCAAATTCCGTGCATTTCGTATTTAAATTGGCTCGGAGTTCTCTTCATCAATCTGATGAAGCTGACACTTCTTGATTTCACGTTGTCGATTAACGCTATATGCTAAGTAAATAACTATACTATCTTTGATCAGTCTAAACTCCGGGTAAACCACAGATGCATCGATCACCGTATCTCGAGAACAATGTTATTCTTAAACAGAAAACTTTTGTGTCACACTTTTAGCTGGTATAGAAAAATCCTGTAACATTCCGATTTATTCTCATTCATATTTACAGTTTTGTCCTTTAAGTACTTGGAATCGAATGAAAAGCGCGATATATATACTTTCACCGGGAAAACAGTCTACGCTGGATCGGTTCACATGCACTCGCGTGGCTATATACGTGAGTGGAATACACGATGTATCTATATAACGTTAGAGCTTACGATAACCAGAATACAGAACATCTCATGTTAATGTTCTTCTTCATCATCATTATCACGTTATGTAAAAATAAATTCAAAGCTGACCATCGTCGTCGATTATTTCTTTCTGTCTCTTACACAATTTTTTGTCAAACTATTTTTGTCTTTTTCTCCTTAAACTCTCATTATTTTTGTTTCTTCACCTTAAAGTGCTAACAGTATTCTCTTATATTCCCTTATAAGTCGACTTGTATTTTTATTTTTTACTTTTTCTCGGTTTATCTTTTTTCAGCACTCGCTTTTGTCTACTGCATTCGCTCTATAATCTCACTCTCGCGCACTTACATTATCATTTACCAATGATGCTCGTTAGTCGGCTGTGTAGCAAAACTTTTTTTTGGATAAAATAGTTGCTTTTTTTTCGTTTTACTTTTTTGTCTTCGGCTTTGTTCAACATACATCACCGTTACTTTGTATAATTTATACCGTAATATTATTTATTTATTTTTTTTTGTTAATTTCGTTCTATAGTAGTTTACGTGGTTTTCCTCTTTCACTCTATTTTATTTCTTTCTTTTTTTCCCGTTAAACACTAGTTCGATATAATATATTTAAAATGTTTGTTACTTATTATGTTCCATTAAAGTTTTGTTTGTGTGTGAGAGTTTCTTTGTTTCTTTACCTTAAAAAGCTTACACTGTAGTGATATTATCGAGCGGTACTCGGAAGAGAATGGCTCCGAGTACCGTCGCCGTGATGTGTTGTCGTATGCATATTCCTTCTTTCTCTCTCTTTTTCTCTCTTTCTGCCGAGTGATGCGCGTACGAGACGAAGTAACCCCGTCGTGTGGACATTTTTTTTACTTATATATAACCATACTAATGTAAATCTATACTGTATTTGATTTCATATATGCCTTTGAGACCTTGAAAAATCGACGTATTGGAAATCCTCGATGTACCTAAAAAGTTTCGATCCAACTCTATTACAAATAGTTATCGTTAATGAGCTATGCCTTTTTCACAAATAATTATTATAATTTGAGCTGTCAATCGTGAAGTGTTTCGATTCCACACGGCGCAGTTAGATCAATCGGGTTTTTTTCATTATCGCCTGTTAAATTTAGGTTCGCCGGAACGCGTGGACGTCTGTATCTGTACCTTTTCGTTACCTGCTTTTTCTTCGTACAAAGCGACGGATGAATCACTCCTGGGTTTGTTTCTCATTATTTTTTTTTCTTTTCAAAAGTTATCAAAATTTCGTTAATATTCTCGAGTTGTGTATAATTAACATTCCCTTTTCGAATGTTTTGTTCTTTGGTTAAATCTCGACTCTTTATATTTAGAGTTCTTGGCAGTCGAAGACGTGTTTTCTCAAAAGAAAGGTGAACAAAATTGTAACTCAATCGTCTCTACTCGTACAGTGTCGTTAAAAACAAAATTTCACAGCGACGTATAGAAGATAATCAATCGGGAACTTAGTAATTCAAAACGAAGGAAACTCCACATTATCCCGTTAGAGTGAAGAATAACCGTAAGTTAGAGGTATAAATTGGTCTGCACTTCAGTTGCCACTAAATCCTCCCGTCGGTAAAAAGTGACTCGATTTTATGTATTGAATCTATTTTTTCGTGCGCAGCCGCGTCGAAAAATCCTCGACCTTATCTCGGGGATCAAATTAAGTGCCTATTTTTGTCGGCCTTTCCCCGGGGTCATATTCTCACATTGTACTCGTTTCCCCCACGTTTTGGGTATGCCTTACTCGGATAAAGAAAATAATAAGTAAATAGCGCGTATTTAAAGCCGATTAGGTATTTCGCGAATGTATGTTCGTGTGGGTGTATATTTTTCGTAACTTATAAATAACAGATGCAAGTTTTGTTTCTTCTAGGTTTACATTGCACTGCAGTCTTAATCGTCAATGTGTCATGGGACATAAGTCGACGAACTAAAATTAGAGAATGGTTCTCTTGCGGAAAAATACTACTGATTTACGAGAGTCAATTGTAAAAGGAAAATTCCAAGTGGTTACAAAGATTATAATGAAATTTGAAAGAATTTAATTGTTGGATATAAAAATAAATTTTACCAAAATTTTCAACGAAATATGTTGTCCTTTATTAAAAATTTCATTTACAGCCTTCTACATGATTCTCTTCCGTTCAACAAAAAAGTCGTGCGTATTTCGGATAAAATATATTTTGATGTATACAAAAGATCTTTTAGTCGCATGCAAAAAATATGATGAGTATGATTAGTTAAAAATATAGTTAGGTTTTTTTTTATATCGGATTATTATAATCGTCAAGTAAAAGTTCGTCTTAAAACATTAGAAAAACCCGCCGTCCACTGACCGGCGATAAAGTACCGAGAGTGCGCCGAGGTCAGGCGGCCCGTGAAGCTCAATAATTTGTTGCCTGTTTATCTTTTTTTGTTGCTTTTGTTTAATGTTCGTTCAAACATTCTCGCATCAGTAGAATTTTTCTGTAAGGCTTATGTAACTAGCGTTTATAGATTCTTTTTTTTTTTATTTATTTTGTTGCACTCGTCTCGTCGCTTTACCTCGTATCGTCGCTTCCTAAATTTTCCGGCGTATTTTTCTAGCTAAAAAGTTTCGTCGCTACGCTTGTTTAGAAATTTAATTCTCTAAAAATGACAAGAATATATGCGCATTGTATGTAATTCTTTATGTACTGCATACTTTTACGTATTGTGATTTCATTATACTTCCGTTTAATTATCATTCGAATTCGTTCATTATTAATATCGCTATAAGATACCGTTTACTTCAGCGTTTTTATCATTAATGTCGTAAGTGCGATCGAGTATCGATATATAATTTTTTTAATTCATTCAATCGTAATCACTTCAACGCAATTGAGCTAACTGCACTTCCCGTACCTTCTTCGTTCTTTCTCCAAGGCTGCGATTTTGGATAAAAATGGGAATTTCGTTTTTTTTCTTCATCACTTAATAACAATAGATAAGTAGAATCTTTATTTTCAAACTTTACTTGTTCTCCAAGTTACTTCGATTAGGTTTGTCGAAATTGGCACTTGTTATCGAAGTGTATAAAGATTCATAATAAGTTATAACATTTTCAATTTTAAAAACTAAAATTATTCTAATGTTTTTTTAAATAAATTAATTCTTTGCGATCATAAGAAAAAAAAGATCTTCCCATTAACGTTTTCTGCTCATTTTTCTCGTTCTTCTTTTCACTTCCTCCGCTAATCGAAATTTCGTTCCTCGATTCTTTCTTGTATCAGTATTATAAGTTTGTTGTATAATTGTACATAAATTTGTTTAAAAAAACTTAGTTATCCGAGCTCGCTCGAGAATTCGGCACAAAAACCATAAAATTGTATGAGTTTTCGAATCTTAAAAAAAAAAAACAAATTCAGAGTAATAACGAATTTCGAAAACCATGCGTACAATATCGGGCGCGCTATTCTCGAGCTCGCAGCCTTGAAGTTCGAGCTGAACGTTACGCCCTTAATCGTCATTTCCGAGTCTCTCTCGTTCTCACTTTCGCTATATTTGTTTTCTCATTCTTCCATTCGTTTGTTCTCTCACTCACTCACTCTCGCGAACTAATAAATTCATTGATGTAGACTCAGCTAAAGCTAGAATAATTTACTAAATCGCTAGTTGTCATCAGGATCAATATATTATTATTTTTTATATATATTTATAATATATATTTTATAATATACGTCTTTCAATAATAATAATTGTAATAATCGTCATAATAATAATCATAGTAATAATATTAATAGTTGGTACTTTGGTTGATTCTCCGCGTCCGCTTTTCACTCTCTCGCGCCGTATTCAACTCCTTTTTTTATTCTGATTCGCTAAAATTCATTCGATTATATACTTAATATCTGCGTTCCTGTCTCCGTGAGGGAGAAGGAAATGCGTCATATAGAGCGTGACTCATTCGTCTTGAACCACTTCGCTTCCTACCGTAAATCTATGAATTATTTTTTCTCCTACTCATCACCGAGCAACGTTCGTTACGTGCGCTCGCATATATATGTAACATCGCAATTTAATTCCGTTCATTGTCCTCCGTTTCCCGTTCCACGTTATGGCGTCGTCGCCACCTGCTTTTGCGTCCGGCGGATTGGGTCATAAAATGGTGAGCTCAAAATCGCCCAGCAGACACGATCAGCTGATTTCGATCGTTTACCTCGCTTGTTGCCGATCGTCTCGAGGATAGCTCAGATTCGAGAAGGAAAAAAGCTAAGCATGACTAGTTGGAGACGAATCTTAGCTTGCTCGTGACGTCCGTCGATCGCGCGCGATTCGTAATTTGATAATCTTCTATCGTACCGTCAATTTGGCATTTTTTAATTCAACGCGATTCCTCCCAATCTCGTCTTTCGCGATAAGTATAGTTTGCAAACGTTGAACCATGTTAAAAGGAACGGCCAGTGTCCATGAGTTCAAATTTACCGATGACGAATTGCACGGTAGCTACAAAAAAATAGTCGTCGATTCTTTCTCAGCTGAGCCATCGTGTCACAGACGTCGTCGAACAGACTCGACAGGGTTGCGAACCAGAATCCAACGCGAACTCATACGATCCCGCGAAGAACAAAAGCCCGTTTATAGAAAAATTCATAGTCGCGGTACAAAAATCTATAGTAAAGGGCCAAGTGTAGTTCGCATAGTGCACAGAGAGTTTCGTCGAATAGATATCGGATGTATGACTTGACAATTCAATGCTAACTGTCATGAGACGTGTATAATATACTTTTCGGATATGTTAACCCTGCAGCTCTCTCCGACGACGCGTTTCGAGCACCCTGTCAACACGAGTCTCTTACTTTTTTGCATTAAATCACAGCCTATTTGGCATTCCAGGAATTCGCGCGGCTCGCGAGCGCAGGGATTCGAACTCGCGTTCAGGGCGGGATTCGAACTTCTGCCCTCGCCGATCGTTACGAAAAGAGGCGCGGCACGACGATCGCCATGCGTGGAACGGTGCGGAGGGACATCGGATCGTTTTGGTACCGAACGGAAGTGTGTTGCTAGAGGTCGTCGATCCCGTCGCTCGGTGCATGCGCGCACAACGACGACACGACTGCATGCGTCGTGCGGTATGGAAAAAATACTTGTGTTTTTAGTTTATTTCTTCACGAAAGATATCATGCATGTAGTGATTTGTTCAGCGGATTCTCAGCCGGTCTCTCGGTTAATGAGAGAAGAATTCAGTGTCGCGAATATGGCCTTCCCGAGGGGCTGCGATAAAGACACTAGAGCGGCTCTTCCTCCCCTCACATCCTCATCGCGGCATTAGAAAACCTATACGCTGGTAGTTTTTTTGCTTCATTTTTTTTTATTATTCCTCAAATTTCATCATGTAACGTCGCGAAGTATATGTATAATATATATATATTTTTTGTTTTCATATATATTTATTTATATACGTATAACCTAAAAAGTGCGGGCCGGAACTGCCGTAGTCGACCGATCGCGAGAACTTGGCCGCGATCGACGATTCGCGATTGCGTTCACTCTTCTCCACGCTAAAAGTCCCATTTGCGATAATCACCTCGCGATTTCTCATAATCTCGCACTCGCCCTGACTATCGTGACTAGAATTGGCGTGGCTTTTCATCTCATCGGTATGTATAATATGTATATATATATATATATGTGTGTATTAGTATTTAATTTTTTTTTTATCAACGCTATCAACTACAATATACGCCTGCGCGACAATGGCGCGGTCCCCTGTATAATGTGACGACTCAGCCGGGCAGCGAAAGAGCATCGATTGCGACATTGATCGTGATAAGTGTCGATCGTAGGGGAAACATGTGACCGATGTGTAGTATAATAATAATAATGATAATAATAATAATTGTCCACAAGCGGTAGACGTCGGGCATAATGTGTGTACAGTCGCAAGAGGTGGGGGAGAGAAAGAAGGGGGTCGATTTTACGGTAATCGTGCTCTCTCGCTGTCGGAGTTGCGTAAACCTAATTTTACTTTTTGCATGTCGAGTTGAGTATATTATATATAGTATATATCTATAGTCTTAGTGTTTCGAAGAGAACGGGGACTCGAAATGAATGAATTCGTCGCGTCGCTGCTAGGCTCCGTCGCCAGGGAGCGTCATGCGCGCGCTTAGACAATTCGCGACGGGATTAGTAATTTAATAACCGGCTTATCGGTCCAGTCTCTCTCCTTCCTCCCGTCTCAATAGGACTTAAAAGCTAAGAAAGCTCCCGAGGGACGTTTGTTTTATCATTATTTCTCATTCTCCTCTGTATGTATTTATATATATATTATTTATAATCCGCTGCGTGGGTGTATGTGCATATGTATGTGCACACAGGGGCGCGTACCTCTCCTTAAAATATACCCGTACGACTAGACGAGAACCTCACTTACGGTACGGACGAGAAAAGCTTTCTCGCTCTCTCTTTTCCCTTTTCATTTTGCACATTGTTAAATTAGTATTAAGTTAATAATATTTTGACTAGTAGCAGCGCTTCGAACGCATTGAGCAGCACTTTTTTTCTCCCAAAACCCTTCGACTCTTCTTTCGAAGTTTGTTTCTTCAAAAATTCTTGGCCTCGGGTTCTGCATTTCTCTTCTAGCTGCTCCTGTGCTGCGCAGAGACCATATTTCGTTCTCATCGTGGACGCGGTCGTACAGCGTTGCGAGATGCCTCCTCGCTGTTCCATTTGATCCTAGTAAAGCTCCTTCATCTCTCTATGTCCTCTATTATTTTAATTCTCTTTTAATCCTAAAGAATTAACTAACTAGTATACTAGAACTTTACGGTTGAAAGCGTTGTAGCGGTGGTTCAAATTCTTCATTCACTATGCTCGAGTATCCAATGGACTCGCGTTTTCGTGCGATATCTGGAAAAGAAAATTGTTACTTTTTATTATTTTCATATTACATTTGCAGCAGTTTAAAAATCTTTGAATTCTAACTAAGGCTAGAGGTGCACGAGTACTCGGCTCGGCGTGTTTGAACTGTATCGAACTTTTTCTTCGATCTCGAGTCGTGTATTCGGTACTTTGAACTACTCGCGTCAGGTAGAACTACTCGAATGAAATCGAACTACTCGATCATTTCGAATGACTCGATCATTTCGAGTGACTCGATCATTTCGAACGACTCGATTATTTCGAACTATTCGATAACTTCGAACTGTCCGACCATAGTGCTGGTAGTTCAATATATTGAGTAAAAGATTCGACTCGATTCGAGTTCGTTGAGTCAAATTTTTTACTTCGTAGGAATTTCGTATCGTCAAAATTATATATAATACTTAAAAGATACTAATGTAAACTAAATCAAGGAAATAAATAAGATTTTCATACTCACTTTATAGGTTATAACGTATGGCGCGATCCGGCCAGTTTGTCTAGGCTAGGACGTGGGTTAGTACGGCCTGCTGGCATCCTTGGGCCTCTTCAGTTGGACCTTTAACCGTTTCATTCCTATCTGGAAGCCGTTCATCGCCTGAATTGCCGCCTGCGCGCATGCCTGATTGTCGAACGATACGAAACCTGAAACAGATGGTGACCGGTCAATATGCTGTGTTACATAAGACGATGGCACTGTGACAACTCGTGACCTGTAGGGCGGAAATTTCGTCCTCTGTTTCTCAAAGTCGCGATGTAACATGCGCGATCTGAATATAACTTTGGGCTAACTAATCTTGAGCTAGGACTACCCGCAAGGCTTTACCACCGCTGGTAATCCTAGCTAGTGACGCGTTAATCCGATGTGCTTCTATGGCTCGCCACGAGGAATGCCCGATCGCGACGTCCGCGTGACTGAAAGTTTTAATAAATGTTTTCAAGGAGAGTTGCCGCTCGGGCGGAGGTATAACGGAGCCCCTCTAAGGGTATATGAAAGCCAATTTTCACTATTATCCTCTTTGCGAAATCCAATTTCAGTTTTCCGAACGAGTTTTCCGAATACTTCGATTTTCATTAGTCACACGAAAAACTTTGGTGATTTTGATACGAAAGTATTTATACATAACTTATTTTATTGCTAATGTATTATAATTATTTTTCGATCCTTCATATCAAATTAACTAGTTTTATTTTCAAAAGTTTGTCATAGTACTAAATAAACGTATCATCTCATTATCGGAATAACTAATATTTAAAGATATCTAAAGTCATGTTTGTCAAGTACGTGCTTTTTAAAGAGCGTTTATTATTCAGTAAAATAATCTTCTAGATTTTTAGAATTGTTCATTAATAGAATTTTCGACAAAATGAATCTATAAGCTATAAAAACTGTGGAAATTTTACAACTTCTGCGAAAAATATAACGTACTGGGTACTCATCTCGTAAAAGCATTTGGCAGTACACAAATCATTTGCATGAATTTCATGTAAGCAAGCAGAAAAGCTGCACAAATTATTGCGCTTTACAAAATATTCAATAATTTTCTTTAACTCCGGATCTGACAAACTGTACATTGCAACATTTTGTGATAACGTCAAAGCTACAATTTAACATCCTATTTTCTTTTTTAAGTGAACAATAACCCACATTTAGCAGCGTGCATTCACGAGACATCCTGAATAAACTGACAAAAAAAAAAGAAAAACCTATTCGTTCTGTCACCGATTTTACGTTCAATCGCACTCGAACGACATATCCAGCTGCACTACATCTCGCGAAAGAAAAAGCTCTGATTAATTTCGCGCGTACACTACTACTACTACTACTATGCTATCTATGCGTATGCTGCTAATTTTTTCACTCGGCTCTCTAACGATCCTCTTTTCAGTGCTCGTGCGCACGCCAATGACGCGAATCAGCGCAAATGAAATCTTTTAATTACCGCATATACGTGCCGTGCGAGTGGCGCGCGCTGCGCTCGCGGATATGATATTAATCAAAGGAACGAGACGCGACGCGACGCTGCTGCGGCTTTTTCCCTTTTCTTCCGTCGCTTTTTTCCGCACGCCCGTTCTTTGTTCGCCTTTGAAGGGCTTCGTCGCGGCCTCCTTTTTTACCTTCCCCCTCTCAGATTCCGCTTTTAGGGATTTTCACTCTCGTCGCTGTTTTTTTTTCGCTCGTCGCTTTTCACATGTGTCTTGCCACTGGCTAATTGGAAAATTCGCGCGCCTGGTCGATTTTTATGTTCGCGTGTGCTTTAAAAATGAATTTTCGGATCTTTGTGAAGGGGATATATTGTGCTGGAAGGATATCGATTCTTTTTGCATTTGCCACTTCCCAACATTTCTGATATTTCTGCTCTGTCGGATGATAGAAATGTAATAAAAAAGTATTTCATAGTGATTGATGTGTTATTTAAAAAATTGAATTGGGTCTTTGCATGGAAAAAATCTATTATATCGACCTTTTAGAATATTGAACAAGAATAGACACATATTTTTTCTTTTTCCATATAGATGAATTTTACCCGAGTTACAAACGTTTCAAATTTTCGGCGTGAAATGAAATGTGACGTTAAGAGAAAAATTCAATGAGCTTAACTCTTTCAATTTTCAACTAATCGAAAATAGATTTTTCATGCAAGTACCCAATTAACATAATTTGATATAATAAATTTTAAATTAATCCTTAATTTATGAAGTTATATGAATATGATATTATCAATCTATAAGGGCAATATTTACTTTTATATAATTAAAACATGTTATTTATTTGAATTAGGTAACGATGAAATTTCAAATGAAAGACATTAAATGCTAATTTGACCTTCGAGGATTAATTACGAACGTAACGGTGTTCTCATAAGTGGATCATCAGGTGTAATAGCTGAAGTACCCGAGGGTAGCGGCATAATTCAAGACCTTATGATCTCGCTTTACCTATGGCTGGATGCAAGCTCGACGGCTCTCATCACTTCTCAACTTACCGAAGCACTTGCTCTGGTTGGTGGCGCGGTCAATGAAGACCTTGGACGAGATGACGTTGCCAAACGGTATGAACATCTGCATGAGCTCACCATCGCCGAACTCCTGGGGCAGGTGGTAGATGAAGAGGTTGCAGCCTTCAGGTCCTGATATAGAGCATCCTATCATATAAACCAGAGCACATCTAAACATCTAAACTTGAAGTATAATACTCAAGTTGTGAAGATAATGACAAAATCTTTCTTTTTTATCCGGTCCTTGAAATTTGATGATATCTGGTCGGTCGAATGAAAATGAGCGATTCCATCGAGCTCTTGGCAAACGCGACAACATAATTTTGACTCAATTGATGGCCGAAAGTGAAATTAATGATATGAACAATGAATGTGAGAGTGAGCGAACCGCGCGATTCTCTGTATTTTTTTCTTTTTTAATTTACATGGCCTGGATGATTGATGCATGAGAACATGAGAATTTTGTGAAGCTGATCAGACGTGCATGCCACTTGTTAGAATGGATGTCTGGTGATGATTTTGATTTTTCCATATACTTTGCATAGTTAACATGATGTATAATACGTGTGATTTTAGTGGATGAATGAAAGAACGTAAGATAATATTTCAATGAATGATTAAGGCGTTAATTGGGTTTATTAGTCTATCAAACACATAGAAATGGTAATTATTAATGAAAAAATTTCATTTAAAGTAATTCGAAAAGACTGTACAAGTTTAATGAAGACTAAAGAAAAAAAAATATTATTTAAAAGTTTAAAATAAAACGTAGGTCTGCTTAAGTATCATACATCATGTAATTATGTTAGGCATAAATAACCAATTGATAACGTTTTCAAATCTAGAGCGAAACTGCTCGTGTGACCAGAAAACTTTTATTACTACAAAATATGTTAAAAATTAAAAAATTTACAACAATTTGATCAATTTGAAACTTGTCAATCATTTAGCCCGATCAGCTAGAGCGTCACGACGATTCGTTAGGAACTCTCAATTCAGTAAAAAATTTTAAACGTTGAGTATTTATACTTTCAAAGTTATAACACACACACAACACAAGGATGTCACAAAATGGCGGGAAATGGATGAAAGATATGATGTTTCAAAATGGTGGTGAATAAATGACAGCTGCTAGAATAGATGATGATGGCGCGGCTGTAGCTGCTGAGGTTGGGGACTATGATGCAGTGATGCAGGAATTTTTTTTATAGGCGGTGATAAGCAGAAAGAGAGGGAAAGAGATAATAAAAGTCGCCGTTTAGTTATTCTTGAGTTGGTCATGCATGAATTTTTGGTTTCACACAATTAAGTAAAAATAGTGAAATGTATACTGACATATAAAATTGCAAGTAAAATAGTCTTTGTAAAATGTGATGAAAAAAAAAAGAAAAAGAAATGATTTAATCCACACCTTGTGTGACGTCTGTAAATATAATAATGTTCTAATGGTGAAAGATCAATGTTCTTTTAAGTATAATGAAAGCATAACAATATACTTTAAGAACAATGCTTTCGCCCACCTAGAATTACAAAGATCTTTCCCTTGACACTAACTGAATTATTTCTTTCATTGGATAAACAAATCCAGAATACTATCAAACGAAACATCCTGAACACTTCTTTGATAATCCCCACCCAAAAAGAAATCAGCTGATGCCTTTTTAACGAGGCCTCCCTCTATAGTCTCCAACTGAACGAACTTCGCTGCGCATAGGCAGGGGCAGGCAGGTAACGTCGCCTAATTCGCGCGTCGTCGTCGTCGTCGGAAGTTTGCGCGCAAGTTGGCCGGCGTCAATTAGCGGCGATTACGCCGCGGGGTGAGAGAGAGAGAGAGAGAGAAAACTTCCGGGTCTTCGCCTGCGTAATGAGCCAAGTGGAGGGGGATAACGTCGTTTTCGCCGAATTCGCGGAACCCAGGGCTTCGTTACGTCTGCGGCGGGAAATACGGTTTTTATTTTGATAGATATGGGGAGGTTTGACTTTGTTTTTAAATATATTTGGAATTTAATTATGCGCATTTTGTAAGAATAAATATATCGTTAATTTGTGTTTATTTTATCATTATGGTATTGTAATTATGTTTTTGTTTGTATTTCATAAATACACATATTTATCGTCGTTTTGCATAATTGGTTTATAGCATTATTATGATGATTTTCAGATTTATTGAACTTTGTCCGTTATATTACTGTTGTAAAATTAGAACGTATATTTTTTATGTCAGAATAAATAACAATAATATTAATGATATTTTATAGTTTCTTTTTAAAAAGTAAATAAAATGTGTTTTTGCCATTTTACGTTAGATTTCTATTTTTAAAAACGCATATTTTTTGTTTTTAAACGAACGTTAAAAAAAGGTTACTGGGAGATACACGATACTTTTATAAATCCACTGTATGTTAAAAGCGCGATTTCGCGCAATTTATTTAAAATAACGCGCAAATCTCTTATATGATGAAACATCGAATCGTCCGTACAATACACACCAAACAGCCCACGACATCGATACACAACGTCATATAACATCGAAATATAATAATCTGCAGAACGCTGACGAGGGGATTTAATTTTAAATCCCATATATATATATGTATATATATAAACAGGTAAACGAAAACACCGAGTTCAACGAAGATCGAATATGTAAAAAACAAAAGTAAGTAAAATAAACGAAAACAAAAAATTAATAATATACCAACACTAGCATACATTAATTGTAATATATATCCAACAACAATATATGTTCGGCTTGAGATACAATGAAATCTGTCCTGTAATTAATTTTCGCACTCGCATTTAACACTGACGAATATGTACGATTATTCTATATAAAGAAATTTTCTAAAATTAAAAAATCAAACAGTCAGGTCGAATTGATGATTCTTTATAGATATAGATATAAGCAACAGCGAATAATATGTGTTGATTAATATAATGGCACATGCATTTTGACAATTTCCGACGTTTATTCTGAAACGCTAGACGACCATACATTAATAAAACGTATGTAACAACATAAAATATATTGGATATAGTATAGTGTATGTATGGCGTCGGTTCGCAAAAAAGAGAAAATAATAATAAATGACTGATAAAACGAAATATACAATGTCAAACGATGATGACAACGGATAATGTAAACATCGAATATCAAACTTCAAATTAACACTGAAACGTAGAGAGACAGAATGGGAGTACACACACACAGACACACACGCCCACACGGGCACATCTAGAGACAATGCTTGTGTGTATGTGTAGGTATGTGTGTGCATGTAATAATATAGATTGCTTATTTTTCGACGATGCTCGCGTAAACATTCAAATGAAATTGAACTTTTTTATGGTTGTTTAGTCGCTCGTTACGCGTAAAATGTTTACGGTCGCATTTTTCTAAAATTGAAAACTGTCGATCCGCTTCCCCGCTCTGAACATGATTCGAAACAAAGGATATATCAAATTTAATGTCGGTTCGCGAAATTTTGAAAAAACTGATTTGTCGTATTTTATTTATGTTAAGCCCGTGAAAACATTCGCCACGCGTTTAGGTTTTTTTTTTCTTTCAGTTGGAAAGAATAGACGAAAGGAGGAAGCATGAAGTTTCTCGGAATAGAGCTTTTTGCTAAATGAATTGACGAATCTGATAACATGAAATGACGTGGACTGCAGCCAAACTTTGGTCAGATTGAATGAACCCTAGGGAGGCAAAGGTCGCCACTTAAGCGACGTTTATTAAAAAAGCTTTAGCGAAACTTTGCACCCTCAAGTCGCGCAATTTTCCCCCTCCGGGGCTTGGCGGTCATTCGACAATTAAGCGAGCGAAGAAACGAGAGAAAGAGCGGCAAGCTCGACGCGGGAGAAAAAGGAGTAAATCGAGCGGCAGCTATATAGCCTTTCGTCGCGCGCCTGTCGTGAAAAACAACGGCCGAAGACTTCGGCGACAAGGAAGTACACATACACGCACTTACACACAGCCAAGGGAGAGAGTGAACTTTCAATTACCCCGCGTCGCGGCCGCTTGTGCCAAAGTAATTAAAACTTTCGTTTTATTTGCATTATCTCATTGTAAGGCATCGTATATTCTAATAATGGCGAGTTGTTAATTGCAATTAGGCGCGAGCGCGCGCGCGGGGGGCTTTTAGTTTTTCAATTAGAAGTCCCGCGCGTGCACGGGAAAATTGCGAAATCGCGGACTTTGAAGGGAGCGCTTTCTTTTCCCTTTCCTTTTTTTTTCGTTGTTGTTGCTAACGCGCGCGCGGCTTCTTTGAGTTTTTTCAAAGCGCGAGCGACTGTTTTAGCGATGGGGAGTTATTGCGCGGTTTTTTTCAAATTAATTTTTCTCGGAAAGAATGGTGAGTGTTGGCTAAAGTCGCGACTCTCAATTGTTAATTAAAGTCGAAAATGATGCAGTATCTGCCTGCTTTGGAGGAGAAACTTTTATCGCAAGAAAAACTTAAAAAAATAGCGACGGAAATTCGATTGGTTTTGATGAAGACGATTGGCCAGAGATGAAATTTTCAATTTGGATGTTCACGTTCGTTACAATCGAAAATGGATTTGTTTGTGTTTATTATGTTGCGATTAATTCGAACCCATTTTTATTATTTTGATTATTGTTGACGGTACTTTAAGCTATTATTTTAATGTAACTAGATGATATTCGTGATTAAACGAATATGATTGCTTCTAAATATAATAATATTACTAAATTAACTAAACAGCGACTTCCATATACTCTTGAGAATATCTAAATACGTTTATTACATTTATTATTGTTGGATAGAACACGTAGCAAGACAATTTAATAAATCTATTTGAGATTACTCTATTTTATTAAGATTCTAGTTTATATAAGGCAGAACGAGAGAGTCCACGAATTCTTTCCAACAATAATAATGGTCATCACATTTTCTACAATACGGCCCCAAGGAAATAGAGGCGGGCAAATTAACTTCGCTGGCCCAGCACACTCGTTTCACTCGAAAAGCCGTACTTACGAGACTACATAACCGTGAAATCATAAAAACAAAAAGGGAAAAAAGAGAGGAGAGATAACAACACCAAAGAAAGAAAAGATATAAGAGTGGAAGAGAGAGGAGGAAGAAAAAATATAAAGAGCTATATATAGAGACGGAAGGTGCGGCGATCGAGTAAACAGTGAACAATTAATATAGACACGCATATATATGTATAATATATCTATAATAAATGGCGATATATAATAATAATAATAATAATAATTAAATATAGATATATAGAGTATGTGGTTATAGAGATGAATGACAGAGACACATGGCGAGATGGAGAGAGAGATATATATTAATGGTAGCGAATGGCTGGTTTGTCTCTATTTGTTTTTCGTCGTCACTTACCTTCCCTCTGCTGTGGCGCAACCGTGGTCATCGGCTGAGGTATGGCCTGGGGGAACTGGCCGTAGACCGCGGGATAAGCTGCTAACAGTAATAACAAATTCACAAGATCACATCAGTCCTCACGCGACGTCTCTTTTTGTGTTTTTTTTTTTGTTCTAAACGCGCATCATCAGCTTTATTTTCTTATTCTTTGTGTCTAGAGATGCGTGCAAGGCCATGCTGGAGGGAGTTTCTACGCGCGCGCGCGAGCTTTAGGTATCGACCTGTCACGCGCTACTTGGAGCTAGCTTTAGAGATACAGCGGAGGTTCGCCTAAGGCTAATTTCATTCGAGAGTAGAGTTTAAGTTAGATCTAAAGATTAGGCCTGTATTGGTTGCTTAGCTTGTTCGCTTAATATACCTATTGTTCAACGTCAGTTAAATTTACTTTTATTTTCAGATTAAATTTCATATTTTCTTTTCATCTAATATGAATTAAAATGCTTATTTCCAAAATCGCTAAAGACCTACTATAGAGTTCTTTCCTTTTGCTGTTTATAGAAGCGAAGAATAACAATAAAGAAATGGTGTACAATAATAGATAAAAGTGAAGAATAACGATGAGCGCAATATTGACATTTTGCATATTTATAGAAAGCAAATATCGAAAACGTGGAATATTAGTCCAGAATTTTTCGTACTCAATATCCAGTTTCCCGGGAACGTTATATTCAAAGTTTCACATTCTATTTGCGCAATAAAGTTTTAATTTACCAATAAACGGGAACACGGGAGTTTAATGAATTTTAATTTTTCGTCCACGCACACGCAAAATTGTATTGCGACCGTTCAAAATTTCGTTATTAGAGCGAAATTTTTACCGCCTCGTACCTAGTGAAGCAAAAAAAAAATTAATAATCAATTTGAAGTTAGTTACACGCGGGTACGCCAGAGGGATTTAATAAAGTTATCAAAGGTTCATCAAAAAGTTAAACCGCTGCGTCGGTAATTTTAACCTCAAAATTTTGCGCCCCGAGAAACTTCATTGATTAAAAGTCGGAAAATTAATATCGGCATATTAAAATTACGCTGAAAGTCTAGCCCGGAGAGCATATAGAGTTACCCACAAATTCTACGAAATAAACTGATGTATCCCACGTGAAAGCTTTGATATTAGTCGTAAAGCATGCAAAGTTATGCTTCGGTTCTGAAAAATGTTTGGCCGTTTTTGTTTCAAATGTTCCTCAATTACAAGCGATTTTCACAAATAGGCGAATTTAAATGACGCAGCTTCTAGAGACGTCGCATGAATCAAAAGCAAAGGACCTGGCGCTTTTCAATACCGCGTGAAATTAACGCGAAACCGTCAACACGCGGGGAAAAAGTCGCCTATATCGATTGACATACTGCTCAAAGCACGCGAGCACCGCCGACTAACCGACATTTTCGATCAAAGCGCGCGGCTTTTAAAGCGAAGCGGTCCTCTCTGCTACTCTTTCTCCCTCGTTCACTTTTTTTCTGTGTCCGCTCTTTGATTTTTGGCCGACGACACCGGACGCCGTTCCGGAGTCTAGTTCGCGGTGGAACGGGATATCGGTGATTATCGGCGGTTCGAATGTCACAGCGAGTGTGGGAGACATCGGACCGGTCACGCTTATTAATTATGCACTAACACGTGTATTTTTGCTCAATTCTGGCCAGATTGAGTTTCTCGTTCATCGCTACTCGCTAGCTAGTTCTAGTTAATGCTAACAACGGAAAATTTACGTTTCCCGTGACAAAGTGTTTTTATTATTATTTATCGGTATATTAAACAGTTGGCAGCGCCGGTCGTCTCATGATCGCTCGAAAATTAATTATTCGTTACGCAAACATGAATCCCCGAATCTGGCGGGCGCGCGTGTTTGACGTGTCCTCCGTTCGGCAAACAGTGACGGTATTTTTTTCGAAGCGCAAACACATCCCACCTTCGATTTTTTCTCCACCCTCGCCGCGCACTGCGTATTTTCGTTACCCCCGAAGCTCTCTCGCGCGTCCTCCGGATATTTATTATTTTTAACGAGCGATCGAGCAACGCGCCCGTTTTATGCTCGTCCAGCTTTTTGGACGATAAAACAACGCGCGCGAAGACGCGCCAGCAGAGTGGAGAGCTATGGAAATTTTCTGTTTTTACAGCGAGGTTGGATTTTGCATTTCGTGTTTTTTTTCTACCCCTGTGCGCCCGCCCGAAATTTCGATATACATACACCGCGCGCTCGACGTGGAAAATAAAAACTTGATGGTTTTTAAAAATATGGCCGGTGAAGGGCCGAGCGATCGTGTTTTGCTTGCGATTTTTGCATAAAAGCGTTGAATAAGTCATTTCAAATGATGGAATTTGGCCATCGCGAGAGTTTATGGAGTGATAAAGTTTATATATGGCTTCGATACTTTAGTGGTGACTATTATGATATTGAAATATATATGTTTAAAAATCATTCGTTTTCGGTATGCATTTGCGTGATCATCGTATTCTTCGCTTTTCATCGACACCCTTCATGTCAAAATTATTTTGAATGAATTTATGTCTGAACATAAATTTGGCATTCCATATAGAATATATAGCAACGTAAATTGTATAAAATAATAAAATGATAAAACAGGATACAAAAGTAACAACAAAAAAGATTTGTATCGTATAATATCGACAACATAGAACGTGTAAAACATGCAACGACGGCGAAGTTCATAGTGTACCTGTCTGATCGCACCATGAATAATGTATCATTTCTTTAAAAGCAATTATTTAGTCAAGTTAACAATCATCTAATTAACTTGATAAACCAGTAATACGATCAGACATGTAACATAGTCGGATATACGCAGTACGTGTCAACAAAGAAAACAGAAAGAGTCCACACACTGCCAAGTCCTCGTCATATATGTAGAATATATCATAATATACATATACGTTAATGTACAGCATGTGAAAGGGCGGGGGGCAGATAGAGAAAGAGGGGGGGGGGGGAATAGAAAATAAAAGCTCGCTCACGTTCCACGAGTATACACGAAGAGATACGTATCTATATATCTATCTACATATGTATATATAAAACATAATAACGCATGCACGCGCGAGCGCAAGTGATACGGTCGCATGCGAAACAAGCTCCCTCTGTTTGAAGCCTACACACACGAAATTTCGCGCATACTTATCGGTCGTCTCGTATATTTCTTTCACGCGCGTGTTCGTCTATACTTTGTTTTTCGCGCTGATTTTCGAGAAAAATCGCTGGTTTAGTTAGGTTTAGAGATTTTTTTTCATTGTTTATCGGTGAGAAAAGTCGATGATGCTGGGTTAGCTACTAAATGTCCATTTATAAGAGATGATTTCGTAAGATTGACTATAGTTAACTTCGCCTCGGGACTACCAAGTTGAAAACACTAAACTGTACACCACTGTTTTACTTAAAAAACGTACTCTAACCTCAAAAACTTTACTAAATCCGGTAATCCCGAGTACCTGCTCCCAAATAAAAAAATCTTCTCGCATAGAGAGTATATGTGCGCGAGTGTGTGAGAATGTGTGTAATACGTGCGTGATGTGATGTGCGTCTTTGCGCTAGGACTTACCGACGCCGTGGTAGGCCTGCATGCCTGGATACGCGGCGGCGTGCTGCAGGGCCGCCTCCCCATTGGGCAAACCTTGTGCTGGAATGGACAGATGAAGGGCATCTACACTTCAGTAAGCTCAGCTCTTATCAGGGAAAGGGATGGCTTAACCTAGGGCCCCCCACATATAGCATCGCCCGTTTTCCTAGCCTCTTTTTCTACTTTATAATGATTCTATACACATTGATTCATAATTAATTATTAGCAAAATTTTATTTTTAAAATCTTCTAATTCAATATCTGATTCCACCATTTTATTAGCAACATCGAAGAATGAAAAAAAGTCGGGAATACGAGCATTCTATAGAATTATTAAGGGGGGCCACCGTATCTGAGCGAGGTCGTCTCAGTCATACTCACGTCCCGCATACGTCTGGGGTATGCCATTCGTGTAGACACCTGGATCGGAGGCCGGTTGTCCATTGGGCGTCTGCGCTGCCATGTTGAAGTTGGGCATCGTCGGCGAGGGCAGCGAGGGCAGAGCCCCGTTCACAGGTTGTCCCGTGCTCGCACCTAAGGTCAGGTCTTAGTGGTTTTAATGTGCACAATGCGGCCACTCGCGCTCGACTTTTCGAATTTCGCGCCTTCGCCGTGTTACCAACATTACTTATAAAGAACCGTATAAAACATTGTTGACTTGTAAAACCTCATCGACTGCCTCCATTGTTTCTCAAAGACTCTTTTTACCGATCGTGAATCGGCGAAATGTCGCGCGCATCGTGGAACGAGACTCTCGCGAATCGAATCTGGTTTTCACCAGCGCTCTATAGGTATAGTGACGTTTTACAACTTTCCGCGCCATTAGCGTTTTTACGGGGCTGGCTTCCGCGCCCCCGTGAGAGACTATTATATGCCTTTTAAAGCGTTAACGGGCCCATGTATATATAGGTGCACGGACGCGAGTGAGAGTTTATCCGGTACACGATTTTAGCGCATGCTATCTTTTTGACAGTAGAAAGATATTCGCGTGCGGGGACGTAAAATCGTTATGGGCCTTCTCGTATTTTTTTTTATTTAACGAAAGAAAATCGTATAATTTACAACAACATAAAACTTTTGTTTTGTCTCGCTCGGTTGGCAACATCAGAGGCGGGAAATTCAAGTCGATCGTATATGTTAATATGAGGCAGATGCATAAGTACCAGAGGTGGGCGGCACAACCGTGTTCGGCATGCCGTTGAGCGCGTGGGGCAGCTGGGCCCCCGCGGCCAGTGCGGCCATGGGCCCGATATACGTGCCCTGGGCCGTCGCGGCTGCCATCAGCGCCGCCTGCTGCTGCAAATTCGAACGTAGCAAGATGTTACGTACAAGAAGAATTATTTATATAATGTGGGGATCGTCTGCGCTTCTGTATAAGCTACTTTTCATAAGTAGGATGTACCGAATATGCAATCGAATTATACAGACTTTCATCCTCTTACAGCACCGTGAAACTTTTCACCCCCCTCGTTATGGTCGAAAAAGAAATAACGTCACGGGAAATACTAGCGTGCACAACAATGCTATCCTCAAGAAATTGCCTTTCAATTAGATATTCAGCTCCCCTTCCTCGTGACACACAAAAAGCCGTAGAATCACAGAGGAATACAAAAGCTCTCCCTCTTCTTCCCCCTACGCATATATTCGTCATTATGTTGAAAGAGAAGAAACCTCGTAACGCGACATAATAAAATTCCTGCTCTTTCGTCCCTTTTATTACTTGGAAATTTTCCTCGCAAAAAAAAAGAAAAAAAAAATGAAAAAACAGCCTTTGCTGCGCGTTTGAGATAAAATCCTGGAACAAAAGGATGAGCCCCTCGCGTAACGCGGGACTCGGTATAATGTCGTTGTCGTTGTTGCTGTAGGGTATACCTGAGCATAAGCACTGTAGGGACCGAACTGATTGAAAACAAAGGGATTGATGAGGCTCATGTTCCCGGCCATTTGCTGCATGCGTCTTAGCTGTCTCTCTTTCTCAGTGTCTGCGAATTTCACCACCAGGCTTGAGGACGCACCCTGCGAACAGAATAAATTGTCGGATGTGAATTAGGCGTGCTGGGTCGGAAACATATATTACGTACAATGTATATATACCGGTGAGGATTTCTACAGTCGGAAAGAACCTTAGCTCGGGAATAGATAAGAAAAAAAGGCTTATCTTTGTCCCTTGGCAAATGATACTTTATCGACTGTGAAATGCCTCTGGTTATTAAATATTGTATATTCAATAAATATATATGTATTATTCCACATTAGTTTTAAAAACGCACCATAGCCGCGACCGACCCGCGAATCTCCAGCGTAGTTCCCTCCCAAATTCCCTCTCACAGCTATATAGGCCCGCTATTAGCCACACCTCAGCTTCTAAAATATAAACGCGCGCAGCGTGCCGGCAACAGGTGGTCAGCTCACGCGCGCCGTCGCGCGGAAAGCTCTCGTTACGGGCTCGCGGCCGCGCGCAGGTGATATATTATATTCGCCGTGTCGTCGATGCAAATGCCGCGCGTGCCTGACTTCGAGCCCGTAATGACGCTGCCGCGGAGGAGGGGGTGTGACAGTCACGCGAATTCCGACGCGTGCGGTGCATGCCGGGACAGCTCGTGGGGGGAATTGCCTCGGGAATAATCGGGCTGTGTTTTCCCTTTTTCGAGTTACTTGAGAGCTGAAAGTGTGTGGATTTTGGGAAACGTTGTGTAAATCTATCCTTTTTCTATTCGCAAATTCATTGAAAATTTCTTTTTCACTTGTACCACTAAAATTAATCATTGTAGAGGCTACCTGAACGCAGTACTTTTTACTCAACTCACTATCCATCCTCGGTGTTTACGAATTCCGAGTCCCGCACTATATTCTCTACGAATACTGCAGTGAAATTCGGCCCTCGTTACAGCATTCCGCATTCCCCTTCCCCCGCGTGGGCGCGCATTCACGGAGCTGTAAGTCATCCCGGCCTTTGTGCACCGCACGTGCCTGTATCATATCCATCGGACTATGGGCGCACGTGTGCGCGCGGGGCTTTGGTCATTGGATTACGCGTAATTAAGCGCGAGCGCGCACTTTGACGTATACGCGGTCGTTTTTTTTTTTTAAACTTTCGCCACGGGATTGGGAAACGCGATGCGAAGGGTATTGATTTCTGGGGCCCGGGATATATGGGAAATTCGAGACGGTTGCTGGTCGCGCAGTATATAGTGGTAGTACGCGAGGGGGACGTTTTCGGCTCTATTCCGAATTTCTATATGGCTGGTAAATGTTTTTCTTTCTAGAGAATCTGTTCCGCAATGATAGATGTTCACCTAGGACGACTTTTAATAAGCCCCGCTCGAAGTAGGTACAAGGCAGAATATCCCGTCCTCGATTCCGAGTGAATAGGGACAGCGCTTAGCATTAGCAGCATCCTCGCTGGCCATTAGCCTCTGGGAATCGGAAAAAGGCTGCAGCACCTCTTTTTCTCCCCGCTGAATGGGGGAGGATTTTTTCAATTAGCGGGCACAATGCAAACGCGAGATCAAAGCCCGCAGCGAGGGAGAGGCAATTTGCATCGATAGCAGAGCACGCCTCATTATTGGGGGATTACAGGGGTTATTAGCTATCGGTAGTTTCGCCCATCGGCACTTCGTTATCGGCGGATTTTTACGCTCGACCTCATTATCGCAGCGAAAAGAGCGAGAGTAGACTGAGAGGAGAGCATTCACGGGTTAAGACGGGTTTTAAGGTCGCCTGGGTGGCCATGAATGCGGCCGCGGAAATAATTATGTACGTCCGTTCGAGATTACGTGCTCGGGTGGGCGGGCAGCTCGCTTGTACAAAAGTACTTGGCCAGTGTATTCGAATCGACGCAGCCCTATACTCGAATTCTCCTGGCTACGAGACACAAAAGTCATCGCAATTCGCCCGGCCGCTCGTAAAGCTCCTCGTCCTCCCTCGCGACTACAGGACACACGCCTATTTGCACCGGCACCGCGGCCGTCGTCCTCGACTTATCCGTCCGAGCGATCGTTACCGCGCGCGTCCATTCTTCGCGGGGCTTTACGAGGTGGAAGTTAACATCGTTCATTTAGGCCCGCTCGGTCCCGCGCGTATAATGGACCGAGTCGCTGTGCTTTATGCCCCGTTGTAACCGATGCGCGTAAAAACGCCGGCGAGCAGGGAAAAACAATAACCGCACGCGCAGGTGGAGAAGAATCGTACGCGGGATGAATCCGGAATGAAGCGCACACGAGTAAGCACGAGAGCGGCTGGAGGATAGTAGTAAAAGTTTTAGATGTTTTTATAAAGGGGCTGTAAAAAGCGAGCGTTAAAAGGCCCCGAGTGGCTATGCCTTCTTGTACTACGGCTGCCGTCGCGCTTTTTTTTCTCTCTTGCGGTCGCAGGCTTCGAGAGGCTTTCGCGAAATTTTCATTTCGAAGGGGATGATATAATGGGGCTTTTATTTTTTTTTGGCCGTGTGAATGTGAAATGGGCTGTTATCGGGGAAGATAAACTTTTATCAGTTTTCCGTGTAAGGTAATTGTAAAAGGTTCTACGGAATGGTATATAAGGGCTGAAATTTCCAAGTCAAAGAAAATAACGTTGTTGTTTTGTTGGGGAAGTAAAACGTGAATGATATAGAGGCTTGTTCCCACATATAGAAAGATAATTATATCCGTTTGTCATATCGGCAACGAGCCTCCATTACACGCGAGGCAAGCCATAAAAAAATACTGCGTCTAATGAATTGTCCAATCCAATCGCATTACCTCGCGGCGCAAACAACGAACCCACGTTTATCCTCGTGGCGTAAGTAAGCAATCCACATACACACACACGAGCGTATCCCGCCTACCCCAAGTCAATCTAATTCATCGATCGGCCGTATCCCTAATTTCACACCGCGATCATTTGGGTCACGTGGCGCCTATATCTACTCGCACATATGTATATATATGTAGGCTGCGCCTTTAAGTACGCGGGCGCGCGCGGACATCGATCAATTCCCGGCTCATTACTACGTATGTGCGTGTAACGGCCCGTTCCAATTCAATACGTCGCGGCGCATAACTTCGCGGCCGTCGTAATGAGGACCGCAACCGGAGATAAATCATCGGGGAGGCTGGGAGAGAGAATTAGTTTGACCACGTTTCTCACTACCGCCCCCTCTCTATCCCTCGATTTCCGTGCGGTGAGTGTATGTGCTGCGTATATTGTAGGGCGCGCGCAAGTGTTGCGAGGTACTCCGCAAAGCTAATACGGAGGAGATTTGCGATGCCTTGATTTGAATTGCGCTTGTGTAGAGGGAGGGACGGTGGTGAGGTTTATTGTCTCTCGATATTGTTGTTGCTCGGTGTTTTCTCAAGAATATTGATTGTTGCGATTTATAGAGGAAATATCAAGTATAACTGGAAAACACGCCGTTCGTATAGAAGTTCAATAGAATTTGGCAAGTGCAGTTGAGCAATGTATCTGTCAGAAGACTAAGTACACTTTTCCATCTAGAAACTACAAAGCAACGATCCTCCAGATATGGATAATATTAGCGTTCGTGGAGACATCCTCTTTAACCCCGGCAAGCTCCCCATCCCCACAGCGATCATCATCATCGCTCGAAGACGTCGAGGTTGGCTCTTCGACGGGCACTGCTGCTGCAATCCGGCCGTGTCCTTGCGGTTCAAGCCATTGAAGCCTATAGGTGTATACGCCCTATACCTTAACGGGTCCTCCTCCAATCAGCTGGTAATTGCTTCATTCCGCTCGGCGCTCGCGTCGTTTCGTCCTTAACGTCCAGCCGGCGTTTGTCTCCAGAAGAGGGAGAGACGAGATGGCTGATAGGATAGGACGGATGGAGGAGTTAACATTGCGCGAGCGCTCGAAATGGATTCTCTCACCGAGAGGAATGTTTGCTCGGGAGGGGGAGGCCGAGTGCGTTTCGATGATTGTTTGGTCGGCAAGCTCGGAATGATGGGTTGGGCTTTTGCAGAGCGAGCTAATTGAATGGGGAACACAAGCGCGCCCCCATTATGTATATAAATATGATGGAAGGGAGCGCCACCGGTGTATGTGTTTGGACGCGCGGCCGCGGGAAAGGTATATGTTGCTGTGTCGGAAATTACATTATCGTGTTGATGTTTGTGGTTTGTTTCTCGGCTACGAGCAATCTGATCGTCCCTTTTAACATACTAATAATAAATTACCCGGGCTTTCGATAAGTCTCAGTTTTGGCACGAATTAAAAAGACCCTCTAATTAATTGCCTAGAAAAAGTAAATAATCCTGACGGTAAGTTTCATTGACCTCGGTGTACTGGGACGGTCAAAGGGATCGGATTCTCGCGGCGTAAGAAACTTTTCTCCGTCTCTTTGAAGGAGCGAAAGAGAGTGAGACGCTCTGCGGCACCTACGCATAAGTGGGCGCACTCTCTCTCTCGAGGGGCAATTTGTCGAGTGCTCGCTAGCTCGCTTCTTACTTCCCTGCCTCCTTTTTTCCACGGCAAGTGGCCCTTCGTGGCGGCGCTGGCTTTTACTTCACGCGCGGATAAGGAGGAAGGAAGAGGGAACTTTGCAAATTGCACGGTGGGAAGGGTATGTAATTGTTGGCCTAACGAAGGAAATTGTCGAGGGGAATTTTGGGGCGGTGGTTTTTCGAGTAGAGTTAGTCGCAGGTGTATTATTTGCGTGTTTGAAATTTTCAGTGGAATAAGGATTGTGTTAAAAAAGCTACCCTTCTTATTATATCTGTAAAAAAGAAAGCGTATATATACATATAGCATTAAATTTTCCTCCTCGACTGATCTTCCCTTAACCCTGCCGCACAACTTATTCTGGCACCCCGGCCGCGTCAATCCCTCTCGCGTCCCACAAAAGAAGCATCGCGGGGGCAACCCTATATACCCAACCCTCTTCTCGTATCCCCTTACCATATTCCCCGACTCGAAAATTCCACTTCCTCCCCCCGCGCCTCTCTTCTCCGGCATTCCTCTGCCTTCAGTTTCGAAAAGCCCTCGCGGAACACAATAACACGCGCGTATCTCTTCCCACACGTGACGCAAGTGGATAAGCCTTCGCGCGAGAGGCGCATGTGTGACAAGGAACGTCACGCGCGCTCGGAGCTGAAATATTGGCCCGGTGGAAAGAATTGCGCGAGGCGGACGGATGTGAGAGAAAATTGGATGACGCGACGGAAATTTCACGAGCGCGCGGTAGCTGTGGCGCAGCTTCCTTTCTCGTTTTTTCAAGAAGGGAGAGAGTTAGGGGATGCTTTTTTTCTGTAGAATGGTGCAAAGGAATACTGTAATTAGAGAGACGCGATAGCGCCACAGGCAGGTGAAGAGATTTTGAATTACAAGGGGGGAAGGTGATTCAATCTTCTTATACGTGAGCATTTGATTTTTTGTAATGTACCAATAAAGGTACAATAGATGAGGAAAAACTATAATAACGAGGAGTGAAAATATCCAAATAGGCAAACTTCCCTCTTCCTTGGAAGCATAACGCCTCTATACGCGCTCCTCCAATCACGCCAGCTTCTCTCCCTCTCTCTCCAGCAGGTGAAATCTCGTTATCTCGCGGTCGGAAATTGTCCCCCACCCTAAGGCCAGCGCGTAACGGCATTTATCCGGCGCGTATCGGCTTGCGCCCAGCGAATCGATATCTCATTTCTTAGGCGGCGACACGTCGGCGTGTAATGCGATTCGGGCTCCTGTGATGGCGGATCAATTGCGAGGGCGCCTGGCGTGAATATAATGGCGGGAGAGAGAGGGAGACAGAGAGAGGAATTCGACACTTTTGACACGCAGAAAGGGAAGGGAAAAATGATACAGACAGGTGCGATGATTTGTTTTGCTGAGGTAACGAGGCGATTTTTCGACTTTTTTAGGTTTGGGTTGTGTGAAGACGATTATTCGTGATTATGGCGCGTCAGAATGGTTTTTTTCTAAGCTTCTGCACCTTCTGCAGTAGATATAACCTATGGGAATTTCCAATCAACGAGCATCTGTATCAGCGATCCAGATTTCCCCGTAGGTATAAGTCAATCCATACGGTTCGTGGGTAGTTAGCCCATATGGTTTAGAATTGTCTAGAACCTTCCTATTCTCTAGGGTTGTTAACGTAAGTAGAATATTAGATCACTGATACATAACTCCCATTTATACGAAATTGATCGGGATTCCTCATTGTTTATTTACTCTTCCTGCGTCTAGAAAAAGTCGATGGGAGGCGGTGGACAAAAAAGCGCGACGCCGTCGACAAGGTGCATCGATTGCCGAGCATCCACGCCGACGTTGGAAATTCTATTACCCAATTGAAATTCTCTCAGGATTTCGCCGTCGTCGTATCACTTTTGCGCATACAACGACGAGCCACGTGCAGATTTTTCCGCTTGGACAGGATCACTGACCAGGTGTGGTTCTTCAATGACGTGCATAGTAGAGCAGTCAGATTTGAAAGATATTTAATGCAGAATACTCAACTTACTCAGGAGAGGGAGGGAAAGCGAGAGATAGATATCTTCTTAAAGCTCTTGAACTGCGCTTAAAAAATCGTACGCGCACAGCCCAACTCTCTCACCTACTCTCTCTCTCCTGCGGCATTAAAAATTCTCCCCTCTCGAAAACGCTTGGCTTGCGTCTGTGTCCGAGTGAGAGGCGGAGGGGGAGAGGGTGCGACTGGCTGGCCCCTTCTCTCTCCAGCGGGGCGGAAAAAATCGCATGTGAAATTTATGCGGTGAGTCATATACCCCCGGCACACTTGCGCTTTTCCAGCGGGGTGCGCTGCTGCCGCGTACGTCGTGATGGTGATGGTGGTGGTGTTGATTTTTCGCTGCTCGGAAGGGTTGCTCGGGGTGGTAGTCAAAGGTTGTAGAAGGATAGAAAGAGAGGGGAATGGGAAAAATAAAGGATAGCATGCGGCTCGTGAACGATAAACAAAGTATGTGTGTGTATGTATGTCTGTATGAGATATTTCATTTCAACTGTCGTATGAGCTTGAAAATAAGCGCAAAATAAGCTATTCTTGAGCTCGTGAAAAAAAACCAGAATAAGTAAAAGGTTTTTATCAAGCATGATTTTTGTATAGATTTTGAGTTGAGCTCTCCGGTAGTGTAATGCCCATTCGGTTTTAACTTAAAATCTTTGCCTAAAGCTAAAAAAGAGAAACATTTGTTCTCGAATTTTCATCCTGAAAGTTTATGACTAAAAATTTAGAAAAATTATGCTTGATAAAATTTTTTTCAATCAACTCTCTTCTGGCCTTTTTCGCTAGTTAAAAAGTAGCTTGACAGTTAAAATGAGATGCAGCTCATATATGTGTGTGCGTGTGCGCATAAGTAAGTATATACGTAAGACAACAATCAGACGACGAAGCTCTATATGACACGACATATATCCATGCGGTATATATAACACGGTTGTCTACACACTTACGTTGAGAGAAACAAGAGTGGCCGTGATATATAGATATATATATATATAATAAATAGATATTTATGTATAATATTGAGTTCTCAGCGTGGTTATATAATCTACTACACATCGCACAGCTAGGTTATATAAAGAAGAAAACACTGCGACAGGGTGCAATATATAGTGAGGCGACCTAGGGGTCATCTAAGATATCCGCTAGATCCCTTGTATTCTTTGTTTTTTTTTTGTTTTGTTTCAGGGAGAATTTGGCAGTTGTCGTAGATCGTACGATCGCCGCGGCCAGGGCTCTGTACTCACCGGCATAGTTTGGCTACCGTGCAGAGAATTAATCGCTCCTTGTGCTTCCTGGTGCGATGAGAATTTGATGAATGCGCAACCTGAAACACACAAAGACACAACAATGATGAGTATATATGGGATGAAAACTTGGTGCATCATTTCACAACCAATCAATTTCGTTTTATTCATTCATTCGAAGTTAAAAATAAAATACGACGGATCATCCTCCGAGAGCGTCACATAGTCAGCGTCATCCCGCTATAGCATTTAGCCTATACAATACGCTCGTCACCGACATCCCCGCAACCGCATTCACCCACCAGCTTCGCCGCACCACCTCTCAACAGCCATTCTCACGCTATTACACCATCTAGCAATCCCACGTATCATCCCTCCCGGCCTATATCGTATAATAGTCCATTTATCACTGAGCCCGCGCGCGCGCGATGAGGGAAAACATCTCGGCGAACATAAATCTCGAGGAAAAAAGTGTACATTAGCCGTTTCTGCGACTCCGGAGACGATTAATCGACGAGAGAGAGAGGACGATAGCTATCATTACGCTGTGCGGCTGTGCTTATTGCCCGAGACAATGAGCACGCAGGAGGAAAGAGGAGAGAGTGTCTGTGTTCATCAATCGTACGAGCTGGAATCTTATCAGCGACAGTACGTGCATCGGTGAGTATTAACGTACACACCGGAGAGTTGGATATATAGATGGACTGATGCGGGCTTTGCTTTGCGCGATCGGTGTGTGAGTGTACATAGTTGCTAATTGTTTTATCGTTCCGGGCTGTTAGGTTTACTCAGTTCTGACTCTAAACTATCATTATATGTATATATTAATTATGTTAGAAACCCAGCTTTGTCTATATCGAAATCTTTCAAGGACTTCCCCTCCAAAGTGTAACGTCGTCTTTCAACAGCCATCTGCAGCCGCCATCAATCAACCCCCTGGCTTCCATCTCTCTGAAAACCTTTTAATATCCTCAGACGTTTCCAATTCCACCGCAACATTTTTCTCCTTCTCACCTCTATATCCCCGCACTAAATTTTTTCTATTTACCAGGAATACCGAGCTTCCATCGCCGGGCGTATTATAGTTCCGTGCGAGAAATCGGTACACTTCTAGCCTGCGACAGGGCTGGTCTACTAATTCTCACGTCGCTGTTGCTACTTTTTTATGACCGAAACGATGATGACGACGCGCGACATATGGATCACAGCCTGTTCGAGAGAGCGTAATACGACGGGGCGAGGATATATACAGGGATGGTATGTATATGACGGCTGTAGTGATATTTTCATGTAAATTATATTTGTAAATGCAATAATTTACTGCGCAGTTTGAAAGCATTAAGTGCAGAGTGTAACACGGTAGTCATTATATACCAGGAAAATTTTCGCTCAGACTGAAATTTCGCGTTATTCAAATGATGTTACATATGCGATCATTTCTCGAAATGAAATTTTAGTATAAGTACCCTTTACGATCCCGTGCAATTATGCCATCATGCGCGTTGATCGTTTAAAATTAATGAAGCCGCGTCTCCGTAATCATTTTTCCCTGCTTGATATATCATTTCAATCTCGCATTGTTTCTTAGGCGTTTCTAACTTTCTGAAAAATTCCTCATTCAGCCTCTCGCACTTTTCGACAAAATGGCTGCCTCTTTTCCTTCTCCTCCACTATTTAAAGCCCACAAAGCCGACCCTTTGCCTGCTGCGTCACGTTCGCACTGGCGCTAATCGATATGACCGCCCTCGCAAAAACCGCGACTGAACAGATGCTCACGCGCTTGTAAATCTTGAGGCTATTCAGAGTAGGGTGCGAGATATTTCGATACTGATGCTCGTGGGTGTCGAAAGGTTGGACGGTAGGAGATATAAATATACTTGAAACTGTAAGAGTTACCTTTAAAAGTTTGTATGTCCTGGTTATTTGGATTTGTTTGCCTATATTTTGTAATTAAAAGAGATCGGAAATTCAGCCATGTATGATCATTAGTGCGACTAATGGACTTTTCAAACATAAAAAATCAAATAAAGAGCGATAAATAACGGCATTTATATACATTTTTAAAAAAGCTTTATTACAGTACTTTGGAATTATGATAAAAACTCGTCATATCTTTTAATAAATTAACAGCAGCCGTGTGCGCATTCATTCGACACTTGAAGTGCGCCAGTAGCGTTCGAAAACATCAAACAGCCTCTCGAAACACACAACTACTATACGCGAGCCGAGCCCTGATAAATCAGCATTATCAATCAAAGGCATAATTCATTCGATACGTCGGTATGTGTCCCCGAAAAGCGCGACTCTCGAGTTTACCTCTAACGCAGCGCGCGCGGCGAAAAGCAGCAGCAGCGGCGCATATTTCACAATCGAAAAGCTCTGAATCAACATTTTTTTAATTAAAATACCCTTTCGAAACGCGCTCTTCACGTTGAAAAATATCCCTTTGACAAGGTTCAACGATTTTTTTTTTTCGAAAAAATCGCCGTACATTCGTCATCCGACTCTTACGATAGAGAGAAGTGTAGGAGGGGGGCAATTTTGAGCGCTTGCACGATCGATTTCGAATGAGATTTCCTTTCATCTGGTTTTCCCTTACAAACGTTGCTATGCGCTTTTTTCGTATCGGAGCGAGCGGAGAGCTTTTTTTTTTTAATTGACGGGAGAGGAGAGGATGGGGGGCGAGGAAAAGGCTGAAACGGATAGCGCGCCCGCGGCTCCGCTGTGTTTGTTATCGGAAAATTCGCGAAAGAGTTAACACGATCCGAGAACGGCGCGGGGGCCATTCAATTAAAAATCTTTTCTTTCTAATGAACGGTGCGCGTTAAGGAATTTCGTTTGTTTTATTCTATATTCGGAGGGATAACGATGGAGGATTCCGTATAGTCTAATTAGCCGGTGAATACAGCTTTGGCAAATGCTAATGATAAACATTATTTGCCTCTAGGCATGTATCCTATATTACAGTAGAAAAAAAAGTTCAATCCATCAGTCTCTCGTGTCGGCGATAGATGTATTTTTAATTTGACTAAAAGTGAATTGACGAGGGCGATTAAAATTCATCAAACCCGCGCGCAGGCGCAAACTCACCTAACCCACTTAGCCGAACACAATTTCCCCTCTCTCTAACGAGAAAAAGGCGAAACTTTCAGAATCGAACTTTATCGAGAGCCGCGCGCGCCAACTTCCGAGGGCTTCGACATCCGTTTTTCTCTCTCACTCTCTCCCTTTTTCTCTCACTGACTCACCCTCCTCCTCCGAAGAAGCGTAATTCATGCAAATTGCGCCTTAAAAAGGCAATTAGAAAGTTGGCGATTCCTTTAAAGTGACCCTCCCCCTCCGTTCCAGTCAGCGTTTACCATAGAAATTAGACTGATATACATTGCAAAGTCGGCAGTAAGTGGTCAGAGGGGCCGTCAGCCCGGGCCTAAGCGAAGAAACGTGTCGTCAGTGTCAATTTCATTTATGAGGGAGAAAATCTCGTTTGCCGCCTTTCTTTGCATAGACAGTGCGCGCTCGGAGACACCGAGAGGGAGTGAGATGGATGAAGTGAGAGAAAGGAGCCGGCGATCGGATATTCGCTCGCGGATGTAACGCAATATTCGATTCATGAATTAATGATGAAAGTCCCTTTTTCTCCGCGGGGATAGAGAGGAAGATTTATTGCGGATTGCGAAGGGGAGAGAAAGACCGAGAGGGTATTATTAACGGTAGAAAAATTTTAATTGAATTCTATATGTGATGGATTAATTGTCGATGTGCCGTGCGGCAACTGGATGGATATAAATTGAGCTTTTTATTGCTATATCCGTATCCTTATAGAACTATACCATTAAGATGCTGGTATTAAATTTTTCAACCTCCAAATATTTTCATAAACCACATTGATACGACGGTCTTTTTGTTGCTCTATATACCATTTGTCTTTACTTTATACAGAGAAGCACTCGGAATGGCGACCACGCTTAAATTGGCCTAATTTCATTGTTACCAACAGCCGCTTGCCGCTAACAATTAACTATACGCAAAACAAAAAGCATTTCGGATGCTAGCTGCACTCGCCGACCCGAATCTAACGACTCTTCTCCTCCGCGCTCGCATCAAAGCGCCGTACTTCTTGCCAAAATCACATAATTCCATTGTCCTCCTTGTTTTAATTAAAGAAAAAAAAGCGGGAGAAGAGACAAGAGGCCAAACTGGCGAAGAAAGAGCCGTGGAAAATAAGTCTCTCTCCCGCCGCTCTGCTACGGAAAGTTCGAGTCCGAGAAACTATGTTTGCCCGTCGCGAACAACGGGGAGGAACAACAAACACGCGGACGAACTCCATTTTGCGTCGAGTGCCGCGCGCGCACCGATCGATATAAACTCGGCGAGGGAGAGAGAGAGAGACTTTCCATTCGTATATTTGATTGCTTGGCAAACATGTCCAAGTTTATCGGACGACGGTGGCGACGGCGACAGGAGTGGGTAAGTAAATGTCGGCTGGGGAGGAGGGAAGAAAGTTGAGCGAAAAGGGGTTTTTGAGGAGAGAGAGAGAGAGAGGCTATGGGAATTTCGAACGAAATGGTCGACAGAAGGGAATAACGACAAAATTGCGAATTGTTTTGTTGATTAACAAAATATTACGACGCGGCTGTTTTATTACAAAACATTTTTAAATAGCGCTAATTTGTAAAAAATACAAAAGATACCGAGAATTTTGAATTACAACAACAACGCAACAAGAATAATTATATTCACGAACAAACAGCCTGGGCACGCGCGCGCGCGTAAAAGCTTTTCATAATTAAAATTTTTATTAATTCGAATAAAACACGTATACCTACATCATGCGCGTTACGAATATACCTCGTCCACGTCACGGCCCGGAAGAGTTTAAAAATTTAATTAGTTTTTCCACAACATAGGCGGCCGCGCGCGTGCGCGTAATAATATCAGTATTACAAACATTTCGGAACGTGATATACGCATATGAAAAATATTCAAAAGTCCAACGGATGCGTTAATAAACGCGAGTAAGGGCCTTTTCAATTTTTTTCCGAGAGGCCGAGCGCGCCATAAAAGGCCGCTGTAAAAGGACGAAGAGAGAGAAAGAGAAAGGAATCGACGAGTACTTTTCTGCAGGTGTATGTGTGAGAAGATTTTTTAGAGCATCCGCATCGTAAAGTATCATATACGAGCGCAAGGGAGCGAGAAAGAGTTCGATGCCGTAGTGGTGACACAAGGAGACCGATGAAATTAGTAAAAAAAAGGGACGGAAATATGCGTATGAAATGGAACTTTGACTTAACCGAGCTATTTCGTCACATGATCGCGTGCCGTCGATTTCCGTCGAATTAATTTCGTTAATTGGCGCGACAGGCTCGTATCCAATAACCCTCCGCTATTATCGGCTTTCTATATGCGTGGAAAATGCTACTGATTTACGAAGTAAGCGCCACTCGCGCACCTCCCCGTTACACTTTATTAATAAATAATTTAAGCGTCGGCTGGCTGTATATTCGCGTATTAAAAGCACCGACTCGTGCTTTACGACCTTTCGCCATATATACGTTTACGACGCCGGGAAAAGGTGAGTTTGATCTTTCGAACACCTGAGAGAGAGCTTTGCCGTGACCCGCTTCCGGATCGCTCCTTTGTGCGAAGAATGAAGAAGCCTTGGGTGTTATATTTCCAAGAATATGCGCAATGGATTCGGTTGTTTGCGCTTGTGAGCGCGCAGGTAAGTCGCGGTGGCTGATTGAAATTCGAATGAGCGGCGCGTATAAAGTTTTCATACGAGCGTTTGAATTTTGATGATCGCGCGGGGTTTCAGTGTGGAAGCTGGTATATATACGCATGCATAGGGTTTTTATGAATTTTTATGTGGAAGTAAGTGAAATATGTTTGAAACATTTTCCAAAATTTCGTTCGAAAGCGTATAAGCAAAAACTCAGTGAAAGGGACTCGATATCGCTATTCCAGCCCCGTACTTCCCCCAAAACAAGCCTGCCAATCCCCCTCAACGCCACATCAAAGCCCATAAAACCGATCCTCGATCGCGCGTCCACGCGTAAAATAGAAAATGCCCTGCCAAAAATTTCCCCATCAGCGCTGACTATACTCGCTCTCAAAATTCAGCCCTCGTTCAGTGACGCGCGGGCGGCGTACCCGAAACTGCCGACTCACTTGTAAATCATCTGTTCCGTCAGGCTGGAACAATTCCGCGCGTCGTATAGTCCCACACATTCCCTTCCCCTGCGGCAAGACGGATGATTCTTCTCGGGCCATTTCTTTTTTCACGCGCGAGAAGGGTTGCCCAATGTGTGGGTAGGCATTTCATAATATCCACGAGTGCCCTTCGAAAAAGTAAACGAAGTAGAGAGATAACCTCTTTTTTCAACGAAAAAAGCAGCCATAAATAATTCATCTAATTAATTGGAGCGCGTTATATAAACGCGAAGCGCACCGCCGGGAGCTGCTTTCCGCGTGAAGGGATCGCTCCCTATAGCCTCGGCGACAACATGTGCCACACCTTTAGTCCACAACAAACACCGACCCTTATTATCCTCCATTCTTTACTCTTTCTTCGCTCACCTAACATTACCAATCTAAATATACATTCACAAATATTCCTACTACTTCGACTTTATCGAGCACAGAACCAAAGCAGCCCGCGGGGTGTCACCCCCCTCCAATACGCCAATTACAATTTAACGACTCGGACTCTGCGCCCTAGCGGCGAATTCATCTAGATTACAGCGCAAAACTCGGCACACACGTGCGCTCACCCCGCGTATATAACGCATTGAATTACGCCCCGTGCGGGGGTATATAGGAGTGTGTGTGTGAGAGAGAGAGGACGGTCTGCTTTCATCGCGTCCGGCGGAGCTATCGATCGGAGGGACGGGTTTGCACGTTGTTTATGCAGCGCGGCGCAGTATACACTGCTGAGCTGCGATGGTTTGTCGTGTTGCGTGTGCGTGTACAAGAGCTGGTGTGAGGAATCCGCGCGAATTTCGAGTTGCGGCTGCGTAGGTGATGACGGCTATAGGTATAGCTCGAGTACTATGTGTGTGCTGCTGACAGTTTGAGATCATCGAAATTTCTTCTAATGTTGGGGCTTATTTTATTGTAATTTTAGAATCCTTTTTCTTACACTTTCAAGGTTTATAGGAATTTCGAATTTCTTAATAATGTGATTTAATAATATTCGGGGTATTTTATTAGCGAAAAAAGCCTCACAGCAACCAGCTTTATTCAGCCACGCTCTCTCCGTTAATATTCAATGCCCTTCTCCTTATTGATTGCCAACAACAAACCATCAATCCATCCGCAGGCATTGCGAGAGCCCTTCGCGCACCTATACAAACCATAACATGGAAAAAAGACGAGCGCGTCCCGAAAGAGCGAACGAACCCTCCTGTATATCCACGTCGTCCTTTCACCGCGGCGAAAAGGGAATTACGCCTGGCCTAATAGACCCTTTCCCGCGCTCTCACATATCGATAACAGGCCTTCCTTAACAAACATAAGCCCCGAGGAGAGAGCGAGAGGGGAAATTGAAGAAATTCGAACTGACCGACACACACTGTGTCCCGTGGGAACGGCCGCAGAGGGAAGATCGAAGAGCCTCAGCGGTATGATGTATCGGTAGGAAGAAGGAACGAGGGGGAAAGTAATTCCGATGAAAACGCCCCGGGTATTTTCGTGGACGCAGTGAAGATATTCCGATATAGGATTGTATATGTATCTATTTTCCGATGTCGTCGGTCCGGAGAAACGCAATGAATCCCATATCAGTTCCTAATGAATTATCTCGAATGTTTATTTAACTTTATTTTATATATAAATAGCACGATTTTGCGTTAACCGCGAAGAAACAAAACAAATAGCGTATATCTTAACATTGTACCGAGGAAAGCCACGACAATTTGAACTCGCGACATTACTTCCACCTCAAACTCGCTCCCGCTCTGCTACATTTACGATTTTCGTCGATTTCCTCGGAGGTTCTGCTATATACTGCCGCCGCGACAATGCAACGACGAGATTGCGCGTATATAGTAGGTGCGCGCGTCCGCTCGCGCAATCACTTAGGCGCCGCGTCGCCGTTCCTGCTTACGAAACGACATCTCCGATGAGATGGTTGCGTGTATAGTGCGCACGCGCGCACTTCCGACTTTGGCCTTTGTCATTTTTTGAGTGCGAGGACGATTATGAAAATTAAACGGGGAGGCTGGATGAGGTAAAGACTCTTCGAATGATTGTCTGCTGAGAGTTGAGAGGAAAGCGTATATGGAAGCGGCTGGTGGTTTTGATTGTGAATGTAGTTTGATAGTTGTAGGATCTGTACTTGTAATTAATTTCGGTGAAATGCTTACTAACATTAACGATTAATCGATAAAAATATTTTTTATTCGTCTATTTTGTCTTATATGCCATGAACAAAGCTTACACACTATGAAAAGAATTGTTATAGAGAAATATCTTTTCGCCTCTCCAGCTTGCAGCCTTCCACGACAACTTTCTCGCGAGTGCAAGAGACACTCTCTAAGAATCTTCTCCAACTAATAAATATGAGCCCGTGCATCAGCATCTCTCCACGTTGGTTTAATGAAATTTCGAGGCCCACCGCCATTTTGTGCGCGAGATCGCGCGAAATGGCGTCCATCAGACAGTTATGAGTATTCGAGGGACACTGCTTTTACCTGTCTCCGATAAAAACGGTATACACAGCTTTTAACGTACCCAGCGCGCGTTAAAAATCCTATTTATCAAATACGATAAGATAAAATCCGAAATTGACAATCGCCTCTAATTATCCCACCCTCCGTCGCGCTAATCACCGCACTGACAAATCGCGCCCGTCCGCGTTTTATCTCGTCGTCCCCTTCGAAATGTAGGTCCGTGGCCACTATAACGCAAAGAAACCGCCGAGATTAAGCAACTGGCCCGCGCGCTGCGTATCTATCGCGTGCCGAGGGACACTTTCGGACGAGTCGCCGCTGATCTTATCGGATGGCAGGGCATATAACAAATGCGCGATCGCGCCCACGCGAGACTTCGTTCCTTTATTTTTTTCTTCTTTCTTTTCTTCCTGTTTTGCCGAAGGGTTCGCACACGGTTTTCGGGCTATTTTTAGCTGACTGAGTAAGTGGTTAAAAATAGGCGTGTGCACAGTAAAAGCTTTTTTTAAGGCTTTTGTGTAATACATGGACAGAGTTCGTCGCTTTATCTTAGCCTGCGAACTGTCATTAAGTGACCATTATTGTTTTTTCTTTAAATTGCGCTACTCGTTACCTTCACAATTTATCACTAGCCGAAGAGCGAAAGCAATTCCGGGCTATTGGCACTTTTTCTCACGCTCCCTCGGCCGCGTGATGTGTCTACGGCCCGCTATCATCGCCCTTCGGTGCGATTAACCTTCTCGCACGCGATAATCTTCTCGAAATCGAATTGGGGTCGGATTCTAATTACACTTCGCCTAGCGAGAAACAGAGGAATTGTGCGTGCGTGCTTCGTTCGTTTACTTACGCATCTCTCTCTCATTCCCTCGCGTACCTATAATGATTTTAGGCGCGAACGATAGTAGTTGTTCGCTAAGACAGTTTGCGGTGCCGCGGTAACTAACCCTCGAGTGCAAGGCAAACTTTCGTGCGTTTGTTACACGACAGCGCGTTTTCGTTCTCTCTCTCTTTCTGCAGCGTCGGTCCTCGTAATAATTGGACCACGTGCGTGAATCAATATTTGGATTGAATGCGCCCATATATTGGACGAGATGGTCGTAAAGGTATGTTTGTCTTACCGAGGGGATCATAAAAGAATTATTTGAATAGTCCGAGCTTGTGCTGGAGATTTCAAAACGATTTTAGGTGAAAAAATACGGAAAAAATACATGTAAAGCAAACTCTCGTGTGCGTCCAGTTTTGTTATTCCAGTTCTTTGAGCGTCGAACGTTTTGATATTTTGATTGGGAATACTTGTTTTTACAGCACGTATTTTTTCTACTTTATACAAGAATTCGGATTTTTTTCATCCAAATGTAGTAACTCTGTTATGTATCAAGGGCATTCGTTCCTTTGAATAGATTTTCGACGACCTTTCGCATTACGCAACAACTTCTTGCCCCTCCACGAAGATGAGCCACGCAGTTCCACTTCCCGCCGAATAATGGCAGCCCGCCAACTGTGCTAGCCGGCCTTGTGTACACGCGCGCGTGCGTACACAATGCATTCTCTCTCTCTCTCGCGCAAACACTTTGCATTCGTAAACGAGAGTAAACGCGTGGTTTCGCGCCTCTCCGCAGCTGTCTGAACCGACTTCACGCGCGTGGCGCAGGTTTCGTAATTCCTGTCACACGTGCACGCGCGCCCTTCGCAAAATGGAATTATTATTGAAAGGGTCACGGTTGACGCAACCCGCCGGTCGTTAATTACAGTTTCCTCTCGCAAGATTGGAATGAAAAATTTAAAAGGTGTCGAGGCCCGGTGAAATCTCTCGCCTTGGCGACGAAAAATTCGGGGGATGATTGAGAATTTTTCCGGTCGGCGACATTCAAATTTAACGCCATATTCGCCCGCCTGCAAATGGAATTCACGTCCTCGCGCGCGTATGTGTGTGCCCCGCGTTAACGTAACGGCTTTCAAATAGATTGAATTCTCGAAGGGTCCCCGTTCCCCGAGCTATACACTCGTTTTATTAGTGTATTACGGCCTTACGTAAAACGCGAATTTTATTTATGCCCCACGTCTGTGTGTATACAAAAAAAGAGAAATATTCAAAATTTATGCTTCCATCGTATTACGTAGAGAGTATAAATTCTTTCATAAAGTGTCACACTTCTTTTAGGGGTGACGTTTAAAGTGCATTTCTCCTGCTAATAACCAATCTCCGCGGCGACCGAAAAAGACTGTCGCGAGCGTTCTCCCGCATAATTACGCCTCGCTCCGCAGCCCCTTTCCTCTTCAACGGCACAGAAAGAAACGAAGCAAACACCCGCACACGCATGGCAGTAGTCGACCGCATCAAAGAAAACTCAGCGTAGTCGCTTTATTACGTCCCCGCGACTTGTGCACGTGTGCGCGCATTGTCTCGGGCGCGTGTGCCTCGAAAACTTTGCGGCGGAGCGCGCGACGATTTATTGCGGAAACTCGGCTTTGCGATATTGCCGGGGACCTCCTCGCTGTTAATTTGAATACGATTGTATTTCTTTTTGAGGAACGGAGGGAGTGAGAGGCAAAGTCGTTTTTAAGAGGGCAGCTTGGGATTGAGAAGTTGTAAGTTATGCGGACTGGAGAAAGTGGATTTATGATATTTCAAGGGTTAAGTTATGCTGAGGGATGTTTGGAGGTTGTTTTATAATTAAAAAATGCTAAGATGAAAATTAATATGAAAAATCGAGTTTTAATGTGATTGGGGTTGTTGTAGGTTGGTAATAAATATGTAGAAATTGTAAAAATGAATTTCAACTCTTCTTATACGCCGCTAATTAATGAACTGGCAACTCGGATCCGCTAGACTAATATATCCCAAATCGAACTACGAAAGATTTGCGAGCAACTCGACGTACAAATCGCTTAACATATGTACCCATCGCAGGAACCGTATAACGGGGACTCTCGGGTGCCCCCAAGTTTCAGCGAAATTATCAGATTTATAACTATGGTAATTGGCCCGGCGAATTGCAATTCAAACTCTGCGCGTGGAATATTTCAATCGTGATTAAGTGCACCGTGATGCCAGTCTCTTCTTCCTACAAACTTTCACGTTGAAGTTCGACTATACCGGAAACTATTCGCGAAAGAAGTTGCATTTTTCTTCCACTTCGAAATTTATCAATTTCTGTTTATACTTCCAAGATCAAAAGTTCGGAAACAACGAGAAAGAAGAAAATTTGGTTTTTAAAACGAAGAGCACAGTTTTACGGTGCGGCGAAAAGCTATTAAAACCTTATATACGAATCGACGGAACCGTGTCAAAACAATCGCGTCGTCAAAAGACCCGTGAATACACACACACATGCATGTCGTCGACAAAGTCATCAGCGACGGGAATTAAATCACGAAACGACTTTCTCGCTCGCTCGCTCGCTTTCTCTCACACGCGCTTTATTAAAGTCATCATTCCTCGCGCTCTCTTTTTCCCCAACGATGACCTCAATTTCCATCAACGTCAGGCGCACGCGCAGTGAACACGCGCCCGCGTGGCCAAGCTGAGAGAAACAATAACAGATGTGTCGAGCGGCTAAACAAAAGGGGAAGAGAGGAAATCCTGGGACCAAAGCCGCCTACACGCAGACGAAACAATAATTAACGGCGAGGTCTCTCGGGTTGTAGCGCTTTTTTTTCGCCGAGGCGAGGGAAAGGATGAGGGTGAGGTCGCTGGAAAAAGAGTTTGCGAATGGTTCTTTAATGGGTAAAGGGGGTCGTGGAGTTGGGCTGTACGACGAAGTTACGTCGTTAATAAATGAAGGTTGGAACAAAAGCGTTTTTTTCTTTCAAATCAGGTGTATTTGAAATTTGTAAATTGTTTCTTTTATATAACCGTTCGGCTAATTTTTTATTATATTTTACCAAAGATAAAACTTGTCAGAGAACTGACTGTGTTTATTTATCGGATTCGTGAATCGTTTAGAAACAACAGTATTCTACATTGACAGTTTTTTTTATAACTCTACCTACTCAAGCCCTATTCACTCACGAGGGGCAAATTAAATCCCCGCAACACACCTCGATCATCCCGAACGTCCGAGGCAGCGACGTGGGTGAGTTTGCGCGGCAAGTTCCTTATCGATTCGCCGTGCGTGCGCGTGCGTGCGACAAAGCCGACAAAAGAACAATGCGACACCGACGTCGTCGTCCTTGTAGCAAGAGAATTTCGCGATATTAACGGGCACGTGTGGGATGCATTGTCACGGTAGAACACCTGCTGCGAGAGGGAGGTTGGAGTTTAATGAGAGGTTAGACTTTTTGGGGGCCAGTATATAGCCATGATCGACATTTCTAGCGAAAAATTTCATATGCAAACGTATACTGAAGAAAATATTTTCAAATCTTTTCACCCTAACAATCAGATAAAGCG
>UXGD01000281.1:0-70300 GCA_900474315.1 Torymus auratus | reverse complement strand
GTATATATACTTTTTGTTGACAGAGGACGTGGCCTAGTTGTCAGTGGTGATTTATACATCATTGCGCCGATACCTTTATAAGAAAGAAAAAAAAAATATATATATACCTTTTGTTAGAATTGCTCAATACAAACTCAAAAAGTTTGTATCTCCTGTTCTGACCGACCTCTTGCGGTGAAAAAATTTCGCGAACAATACCAATTACTTCTACTGATAGATCCTTATCGATCAGCTCATCAAATAGTGCATCAGGGTAGAGGTGCAAATCTAGGACCTTAGGAGCCTTTGCAACATTCATGATACCTACTTCAACTTTGATACTCGAAAACTTTGACATTCGACTCTAATGTCAGGCGAGGAGTCCAGAACTCTGGATGCAACGTGCCAATTAATTACCACTCATTTGATGCATTTCAATCGGCGGTCAATGCGCGAAAGGGGACGCGCGGCCGAGTCTTCGTCCGCCTTCATTCGCTCACACATCTCCCTTACCTCTCGAAGATGGTCTCGGCATATTGCCACGGTACACAAGACATTAAGAAAAGTAAATAATTTACTTCCGCTAAACATTGATCCCATTCTTTGCAATACGACTCAAAAGACAAATCACGAGCTATCTCTTTTTTACGAGTTTCATTTCATCTTAAAGGATCTTTCTACCCTGTCAATGAAAACATAAAATAAATAACTTGAATAAATATTCAAATGATGTTATGAAACACAATAATATTTAATTAAGTTACAAAATTTACCTTTTCAAGTTCATCTTCAAATTCTTCATAAAGGATGTTCTCTAAGTAATTTTTAGCGTCCCTAATAATAGACTCAGCATTTTGGCTATAAACTGGATACTTCACGGCATCATACTGCATCATTATTACCATTTCTTGATTTACTAATTCTTCTGCCTAAAAACAAATATTTTTGTTATCGAAAAAAAGTAATACGATTTAATTGTATTTTATACCACTCTAACCTAAAAATCGCAACTTTGACATGATTTTTAAGCTCTCGTGGTATAAAATACTTTATGAAACTCGCACTAGACACAGAAAGTACTATTTTTGTTTTCTGAATGTAGAGATCCTAGGCTGACTCTGAAAGTTAAATATTTCTATTTTGAATACCGCTTTGGATGTCGGGCTTTGAAGCATATTCTTATTCAAAAAAGAGATAGATAGATAGATAGAAAGATGGATAGATATTTATTTATTTAAAGTATACAAAATACAGAATAATATATAATAAAATCGCCAAAATTAAAATGTAAAACAAGAATATCGCAGATCACATACTTATAAAAGATGATATTACAGTCAAAATAATAATAATAAGGTAAAAAAAATAGATTTGAGATTATACGAAAAAAGTTACAATAGACAAAATATGTATTTCAATCATATCTATCACTTTTGTTAACATTTTCGTGTGAAATCATATCCGTGCAAGTTATACTCAAAAAACAATCTTTTATCATTTTTATATGTGCTTTCATTTTTACAATTTACTATGGATTGTTTTCCCTATAGTACCACACCCTTCGTATAATGTGACAAGTAATTTCTGTGAACCTGAGCTCGATTATTCGAAATTTCTTTGAGTTATCAGTGGAACTTGATTACATACATACATCGCCGAAAATGCCCTAACAGGGTATTTAACGACCAAAAACATATTTTGGCGCTATAAAATATTTGTCTTCGAGGTGATACATTTTTGACTATGATGACTATAAGACCATTTTTGACTATAAGACTCTCCGGAGTAACAGTCGTACCTAAAGGGTTCTTTTAAAAAAATTTTTAATAACATTTAAGACTGTGCAACACCTCGATGCTGCTGGCATTAGCAACTATAATAGTATTAATATTTATGTAAAGGAAATATAATCCTGGATATGGTATGTATTATCAGTCCATTTTTTCTAGACTTCTAGATATTGTCACCACCAACGAACGATGACTCAATCTTGTAATGATTTCTTTCAAAATATAAACAAACAATATACAATACAAAGGTTTAGTTTGGTACTACAATTTCTATTTATTTTTGTACTTTATGATATTAATTTTTTATCTTTTGATTTTTGCAAGGTGAGTTTACCTTGCCGTAAGGTACATCCATTGTACTGTTGAAAAATGTTGATTCATTGTCTGTGATGTCAGGGTCTATCGATGATGTTTTACTAAGATAAAGAAACTGATTGTAACAAGGCCAATAATGCATCTCTGTATATTATAGAAAATACCCATATGAAATAGATTGAATTTGCGTGACTCATGTCGATTATTGCTTAGTTATTATAATAAACAAAAAATAACCGAATTTAAGCAATAATCACATATAATGTATTGGAAATATTTAAAAAAATGAAAGGTCTTTTATTATCCATAATAATTCTCCTTCACAAACTAATGTAAAATAAACATAAGAAAAGACTTTTTGACGTATATCACTAGACATGTAAGTCAACTGCTATACATATTTAAGTAAAATGTATCTAAAATAAAGTAAATATTTACAAATAATGTATTCTTATATTTAGTTATGAGTATAGTTTGAAAAAGCTCCGCAGGTACGTGCTGAGGTTATTCTATAATGATAAAACTAATGATATGAACCATCCATTTGATTTCCACTTCGTTGACTACGAAGCGAAAATCGAAGAAAGCAATAAGCAATGCATGTAAAATAAATTATTATAACACTTAATATTGTCTACAAATAAGAAACCAGCACGTATAATAACAAATGACCCACCACAAATCCTAGCTCAACACCACACCCCGCTTCCACCACTACCGCAGCATCGCCGCAGAATTATCATAACCACGCTTGGACGTTCTTAAAAATGCCTGCCAACAATCGAAACCGAAATGGAGATCGCAATAATTAACTCTCTCGCTGTGCACACTGCGCACTCACCTCGCGAGTTCTCATTCGAGCGGAGTGGGAGTCCCGGGTAAAAAAGCCCTGATGTTGATTTATTCGGCAAATAAATTAATTACCACCGTACTTTCTATCTCTGAGCGATGAAACTTGTATACGTATATCTATATACATACACACACATACTCGCCGCGGCTAATGGGGAGAACTTTAATTAGAACATCTGCACCGGTTCGCGCGCACGGTAGTCGACCGGCGGCCGCTTCCTTCACTTTCGCGAGACGCGGCACGTCGCGCCGTCATCATCGCGCCGCGAGAGAAATTAAAGACGCATATATACGCGCGCGTGGAGAGGGATGATCGACGACGAGGCCGGGGCTTTCCAATTACCCGCGATTAAAGCGCGATTCGGGATCCCCGTGCGCGCGAGAGGAAGATTATTTATGAGCGCGAACGCCAAGCATTTACGTGGAAAACGCAGGCGATTTATTCGCCAGCAAGGACGAGGTCGTGGCGCAAATGCGCGCGCGTATATATAATGGCACGCGTGTAATGTGCGAAATGGGTTTCGCGCGAGCGCAGGTGTGTGACTCGGATGGTAATGGTGGTTAATGCTGAAATGGGGTTTTGTTATGAATAATTGATGAAATTTCGGGAATTTCGAGCGCACTTGTATGAGGCCTTCTTCGTATGAATAATTTTAGAAATTTTGGTGTTTGCTTCTCTAAAGTGTCAAGCGCGGTTGCCGAAATTCACGCGCAATATTATTTTCATGTGAATTCTATTTTTCATTATTCTCATTTTAAGTATACTCGAATTGAGATTTACAAATGCCATTTTAATCATATCCATTAAAAAGATGGCAATTCGATTCCAAAACACTGCACTCTAAACCATTTACCGGTTATTGGGGCGCAATGCAGCCTGTAATTTTGAAAGGCTTCTTTAAAGGTTACCAGCACGCTCGTGTCGTAACCATTGTTATTTATTCGCATCAGTTCTAAAAGCATCGACGATCGAATCTATATACACCCGCGGCCGACTCCTTTGTATCCTTATACACGTATTTGAACGTGCGAACCGATAGCGCGCGGCTCATAGCAGAAATTCATGAAGTGTATCGGGGCAGATTCAAGATGAAAACCTTGTTCCAGATCGCTATATATAGAGGCTTAAAAAACACCGAGGCGACACGCTTGGACCCAATCACCTTTAAATCGCCTCGATGCCTCCCGCGGTATATAGACACTGCATGCGCGCGCACATAGACAGACAGAGTCTCCTCTATACACTCGGCACGAAATTCATTTTCTACTCGCATCGCGACTGCGGCGGCGGCGGCGCTAACGATGTGATCGATCTCCGCCCCTTAAAGACGTAGAATGCCATTTTTTCGCTTTCACGCGCGCGAGCGAGCGATTCCCAATCAATTATCTCGGCCGGCAAGAGTATTTCTTTGCCCATTTTTCTTTCCCAAGAGATGCCAGGGGCTTTGGCGCACACACGCGAGTAGCTTGCGGTTTACACGCGAAATATGCTTTGTTGTGTGTCGTAAATTGGCAAAAATCGAGCGAGCGTTGCTGCTCGCTTTAAATAATTAAATTATTTCAGACAATAAGTGGCAGCTCGATATTGACATCGATACTTGTTAGAGGAGACGTTGATTGTGCAAACCCAAAAATGCACTCGCTTGAAGATACTTGCCGAGTAAAGTTTCTCGTGTCTGCTGAACTTTTATATAAACTGACGATTGCTGGCTAATACAAAAGAAACAGCACACTTTTTACGACTTAATTGGAACTTCCGATTATACAATCCTCTTTAAATTCGTGCACATAACTTTCGTTTTGATTTATTCCGCAAAACCTGTAAAAACACACGCCGCGCTTAACATACCCCAATTCCATCCCAATATTTCACCCGATAATTAATTCGCATTATACATATCGCTATAACCAAGCGAAATTCCTCTCTTTTACCAGGGAAATTAATAAAATTTTCATTCAATCCATCTCCTTTAATTGTTCCTCGCCGCGAATTATTGTTTTCACCGTAGCATGTACCCACTCTCGGCTTAATTGGCCGGTGTAAAAAACGACGGACACCCGGCGAGCGCTTCGCGCCGACACACATATATACGCACACCCGACAGAGAGAGCCTTTCTCAAAAATTCCAGGCGCGCGAGATTCATACTTACACACACGCGACCGCTCCCAGCGGGCATCCGCTTCCTCGCGTACATATATACGTCAGCCGACGCATAGCGCGAGCGGGAGATTGATCTCCACCGCGGGGAAACAGGTGAAAGATAAGTGTGTATAAGTCGAAGAGAGGAAGAGTAGCCGCGCGCTAATTAATGGCGCGCGAGAGGCGCTTTTACCCTCCCGCAGTTGCAAGTAAGCAGCATGCAGGCTGCACTCGAGAAGATGAAAAGCCCCGAAGGCAGCGAGCGAGCGGCTTTTCATATTTATTTATTTGTCCGGTTTCGTTTCGACATTATTGGGGGAGAGCAAGAGAGAGAGAGAGAGACTAGCACGTGTATCCTATATATATGTTTGCACGGGAGAAAATTCAGTATATTATGGGCGAGCCGCGAGGGGAAATCTCTTGAACGCGGCGCGCGAGGCTTGTAAACGAGAGCGCGTGCGGGGCAGCGGGACTCTTCGTGCGCGCGAGTGAAAGTAACAGTCATCCGCGCAATTTGATCTAATTTTTTTATTTGTCAAATAAGCATGTATCGCTTCAGCCGACGAACGTGCCTGTACGCCGCGGGAGGATAGTATAGGTATTACGGTGGTTTTTTTTGTGGGTGAGGCGAGCGACTGGGCGATGAGGCTGAATTCATTATACGGAAAGTAAATAGTGGGATGTTTTTGCGGGTGCTTTTTTGCCTGACGTATATGAGTCGAGTGTTTTGGAAGAGGAAATATTGGTGCGGGTGAACAGGATTAACAAAAAAAAACTTTGATTTACATTTTTATTGCTGTTAAATGGTTTTAGAATAATAAATTTCTTTTTTATTAAAATATATTTTTTTTACGAAATAAGCGAAATCGCAAATTATGTCGACAAAAAGAAATTTAGATTTCAAATTACAATCATTTCATCGTAGTGTTATGAAATTGAGACATTTTCCATCAACTGTTTTTTCTAAAATTCGTGCTGTATATGATAAGATAAAAAACAAGTTTACATCTTTATCTTAAAACAGAATATAAATCAAGTTGATTTGATTCAACATTTAATTAAGTTTTTAAATGTGATGAAATCAGAAGCTATTATAACATAATAAACTACATTCCTCCATAGAGCCCATTTAGTATCTAAACTTGATTTTAGGAAAATGGGAAATTTGAATGCTGAAAATGAGTACATTTTTAAATAAGTGAATATTAAAAAGTGTAAGGTTCCTTTTGTATAGATACACAAAAAAAGTACAGAATACATTTTGTTTCAAATAAATATTTTTCACAAACTTCCAGAGATCCTTGTTAATAAATGTTTATACCTCGATAACATTCAAATAAACCAAATATAAACTCAACATCAAAATCCAACATCTTAAATCAGGATTCAATATCCCACCCAACACACCACCGCAACGCCGTCCAAACTAGAAAGTGTAAATTTATACCTCGCCGAGCTTTACCACACCGCACCTCCGCGAGCTTTTATTTCCTCCATCACACACCGACAGTCACACACAGCCATACCCGCCTCACCTAATCCGCGATCTAACGCTCGCGATCAAGACGCACACGTTATAGGCGCGCACGCGTGCAAAGGACGAGAGGCGACCACGGCTACTCGCGCCGGCGCGCAGGAGTGAAAGTAACGGGCGATCGCCTCGTCCGAAGCTAGAGCTATACATACTCTCGGTATCACGCACCGGACGCGCGCGACGCTCGTTAGAACTGTAGCAGCGTTCGCGCTCTCCCACTCGCTCTCGGCCGTTCGCGCGGCGCACGGACCGGTCTCCTAAGGCTTCTCCGCACCTCTCTCGGAATGCCAGGACACGCCGCCGCCGCCGCCTTTCGCGCGTAGTATATATATACGCGCGTTGCGAAACTGCACCTGAAACGTCGCGCGCGTTTATTGGAGAGAAAGAAAAAGATAACTGGCATCGCTCATGCGGCACGTTTCTTGATTATCGCGCAAGAGGAGCCGAGTCCGCGAGCGCGCGGTCGCTGACGCAGGATTTTTTTATAAGGGGAAGGCGGCTGCTCCGCTCTCACTCGCGAGGCGTGTGATGTCGATGCGGTTTTAGTTATCGCGGATTTTATGCATGTACTTACGGGTGGCGGGAGAGTTTTCAGGCTGTGGAAATTCTTGCAGCGGGATGGAGGTCGGGGGGTTGTGAAATGAGATCGATTTTCGTGTATTATTCAGAGGAAAATCGTATATGGTGGTATAGCGGTAATTTGGGCTCTTAAATGCAGTTTATATAAAAGAATATTTTTGGAGCTTACTGTCAAAGTACTACTTTCTAATAGCACGTGAAGCCTTGTCAATTACTGAAATTTAATCTCGGCTCCTTATTCCTTAAATTATAATGACAATGAAAGCTCGCGCGCTGAGATCAAAGTCGATTTTTATACTTTCGTTTGAATAAGAGTGATACTAAAAGGCATACCTCGGAGAGCGATACACATAGACGACGAGAGAATGACGCCCAAAGGGGAATAGAAGTATAGTAGTAGCATCGACTCATTGCAAGCGCGCGCACTCGATTGTCAGTTAGCAGTCGGACAAGCGATCGCTGCTACTCTCAGCATATAGACACGTGCCCGCAACTCCGGCTGGAATGCCAGATTCTTTTACTTTCGATTTAGATTGAGATTCCGATCTGAAAAATATTTCAGCGCACAGCTTTATTATGCAAATTCCTCGTACCGATCGGCATCTAACAGATGTTAAAAGCTTCTAATCGTGTACAAAAGTGTTGTTTTTTTTTCTCTAGCTTTGCTAATTTTACGGAGTACTTGAATACCGCCAGCATACGCGTGACAGTTATGTCATAATAAGCTAGTACGTCCACGATGACCCGCCCGCGTTTACCGAACCGGTCTACGCACTACCATATACACCTTTCGCAAGTGACACTCACACGCACATACATCCCTATATAATTTTTATATCGGCCGATTGACACTTGTCGTCAACTTCTCGCTGACGCTTCAGCCGTGCGTGCATCTCATGCAGCAGCCCAGCGTCTGCAAACTATACTCTCACTGCTTATGTACACTTACCCGCACACATATATACGCGTGTGTGTAAATAAACGAAGGAGGGAATCAGATTACTCGTGGAATTCGCGTTGCGCAAAGTATCGCGCGAGGGTGAGGCGTGAGAGTACCTATATAGCTATATACGAGTGGATATATACAGGAAGGAGAGCAACGACTGCAGCGGCGCTATTTTACGAGACTTTATTATGCGCTCTTCTCTCGCTCAGTGTGATAGCGGGCAGAATTCACCGCGCTCGAGCTCCCGGCTCATTGAGATCGCACCTCACGTGCAGGACGTTAAGAGCGAGCCTCTGGCCTTTTTTTCGCAAATTTCGCGCAAGAGCAGATCTTGATGACTCGTGCGCTCTCGTCTATAAAGATCGCGCGATATAAAAAAAAATTCTGGGAAGATGGCTTCGCTGGCATTGAGAGCCGCGTGTGTGCTTGTTGCGCGTCCGAGAATTCCTTGAGTTTCGAGCGCGATTCGCCGGGTTTTTAAATTTCTTCTTTATGGTAAGACGCGGCGAATTAAGGATAAACCTCGCGATGCGTGTGTGTGTGTGTGATAAATATATAAAGCGACTACGTCTCCTGCGCACGGTATGTGCGTAATGTTATAATTTTAGAGTGGGTAGCGTGAATATTTTGACGAGTTTGTCGCGCCTCGTCCGTGCCTTTTTTCGGCACGCAATTTTTATGCTAATTTTATTTACGTCTGTTATAGTTGGCAGGGTAAGTAAGTAATGATAAGGTTTCAGTTCAATAATTTGAGGAAGGAAGATTTGCACGCGCGCGGAATGGAAAGCAAGAGAGGAAATCGAGCGCATAAGGCGAGCTGCTGCTCCCGAGGGCATCACGCTTGACCGATCAGACTAAGGAACGAACGACATTGCCTGCGCATATAGTTCCGTGCAATTTCTGTAATTCTCTATCTATGTGCGCTATTCGTGAATAGTGGGTTTCAAAAGTATACTTTGCCGTCTGGCTCGGTAATAGCAGCGTCTCTAATACGATCAATCAATTATCAACGAGATTTTCAAATGAAAATCGACATTTGGAAATTGTCGATTCGGATCTAATCTATGATTTTATTTCCGTAAATGAGCTCGGATAAGCGTTGATTAATGCGATCCGACAGTTTTGGAAGAAATCATGTCAACGGCTTACAGCTAATTCAACGGAGATTACATGATGTATAACTCGCACTCCATCAATTTCAATTTTCGGCACTCAGCTAAAAGTCCACATATAAAATTTTACTCACTTTCCTGCACAGTCACTCGGCTTCGTTATATCCACAATTACATAAAGAGAAACAAATCAATCATACGCCCAAGTACGCCGAAAAAGTCCGTTTACGCACATTATAACGCTCATATATATACATCTCCCTCTTTCTTTCTCTCACTTTTAACCGAACTTTTTTCCCGACATCCGCGTTGATATTTCAAGCAGATTCCAGAACGAATGCGCGCAAATTAAGGGCACACGAATGTACATATACATAAACACAGTTCGCTTGCGCGAATATACAACTCACACAGCGGTAGCAGCCCGAGGGCACAATTCGCGCAGATTTCCGCGGTACACACCCGAAGTTACGAAATTCCCGGAGGCCGCGCGCGCTCTCTCGCCGAACTAGATCAGATGAGGCCGCGTATAACTGCTACCTTCCTTAATTCGTCCGCTACACTGCTGATGTGATGCAATTTTTCCTGCGACGACGACGACGACCGAGCGACGCACGCTGGGAGAGAGACATTCGCCATGCGCATTCGTTTGAATGAGAAATCGCGCTCGTTACAGTTTTTGCCCACCGCGTTTCGGTCACAAAGAATAATGTAAGAAGAGAGAAAGGATAAAAAAAAAGAATTTACGCGGGATTAGGCTAATCATACCGGCTCGATGACTCGCCGCGCGCCTAGAGCGTGTATACGGCTTAATTAAATCGCTGTCTTTGTTGTGCAGCACGCGATTGCTCAGCTGCAGTGTACACTATACCGCAGCAATTAGCGGGCAATTAAATGTGGCTGCGCGGGTCCGGGCAATCGTTACACCGGGCGCGAGCGATGACAAAAGATTTACGCTCTACTCTCCGGCTGTTGTTACTACATTCGACGGAAAATCGGCGCGCGAGTAGTGCAGGCTCGGATATTTCGTCGCGACGTTACTCAGCGGATTTCCGCGCGGCGATCGCCGAAGCGCGGAAGAGAGGGGGATGAGGCAAGTCGTCTATATAACCACTTGCCCGAAATCGATTAGCGATCGATGTCATTATTGTACATTGCCCAAGTGAGTGTGCGGTGTATATATGTCAAAACGACGTTATTTAATGGTATTCGACGATGAAAAATGTGAAATTGTATAGACGCGTGTATATTATTTGATCTGCTCCATACGAGCCTTTCGAAAAATGAAAAATTTATCGGTGCACGTGCCCGACTTTTTTCGATACAGAATCATAAATCGATGAATATGTATATAACGGCCGGACACAAAACTCAGCGTTATACACAGAGAGAGAGAGAAAGAGAAATTTATTCAAATCGCGGCTCATTTGACCGATCGCGTATCCGAGAATTTAAATATTTACATCTCGCGTATTATGCGCGAGCGTAGCGCGGAGTAGCGCCGTTCTAATGGGCCATCATAGTGCGGTGGACGGCAGAGATACCGATCTCCCCTTACGCGCGCTTGCGAAAGAGCCCTGCGGAGATTTTGATCCGAGTTGTCATCTGGCCGTCAGCGGGATGAGAAATTAAGAAGGGCGCTGTCCTTGACATGTTTATAAATTTTCTCCATACGACACACCACGATTTTCGAACGAATATCTCGATGCCTACGTCGATACACGCGCGAGCGCGCGTTTATGTATTAAGTAACTTATTAAAGGAATTGCTTTAGCACTTTAGAGGATATCACGCACTAACGCGGGTACGATAGAGCGTGATTATGGGTATTAGAGAGATTTGCGAAGGCATCTCGTTGCGAAGTATATGGATATATGCGCGGGGTTAAATCGATCCGCCGCGCAATGTATCGGATCTTGTTGAAATTTCGAGTAATACTAATCGCTTCTTACGCAGTGCCCGCGGAACACGCGGGTATAATCGACTAGCGCGGGTCACGCTCTATGTGTATCTCTCCGGTCGATCTGAAAAATTGAATGGAAATTAATGTTCCGACGCTCGGCCAATTAAAAAGAAATACTAATTATGAGCGCTGGTTATATGCATGACAAATTTATTCAAGAGAGACTTTTAAGATACACATTTGGGCCACGTTACAGATACGACAGTACACATTATCTTAGAGGAAAAAGAACAACGAGTATATACACGAATGTCTACAGAAAATTCCTCGATTGCCATCGCCGAGCATAAATCTCCGTTCTAAATATGATTATGAATATGCATAGAACGTAAATGCTCGATTATCAAGAAGCCGTATTATGCTGCCCTTTCGAATATATATAAGAAAATCGAGAGGAACCACACGATTCCACTTCCTACTCCTTTCTATAATAATAATACGTGTATATGTAGGTCCGGATCGGCCGGATGGACTCGTGACAAATACGGCTCGTGAAATTGAACATAACGTCGACACAGGGCGTAGTCTAGTCGGCGATCTGATAAAACGCGCCGGTCGCCTTTCCTAGTCTCGCGCGCGCACGACTCTTGCGCTCCTTTCGGATCGTAAAAAGCACAGCTGCTGCTCCTACGATCTGCTCTTTCCACTTTTCTATAGTTGGACCTGCACGCTGCCACTCCACATCTAGCATCCGCCTGCGGGATTTGCATTCGCGAGAGCTTACGTAAGACTATAGGCTAGAGTTTGTACTATATAGCTGTATAGAGAGCATATTCGATCTGCGTATATATGTACACCGAAAATCGACGTATTCCGCGACCATCGTTCATGGAAATGAGTCTCTCTCTCTCTGTGCCCCGGTGTAGGAGAGGATGCATCGCTAATTCGCTTTCTAGACGCTGCGTGAGGTATAGTTGCTCCGCTACGATCGGTTTTTCGTTAGAGCCGCGAGCGCGGGAGCAATGTATCTCCCCGCATGAGCGAGAGTGCGGTGCGTATCCTGCGCGCGCGCGCATTCCAGGATCACTTTCTTCGCAGAGTTAGCGAACGAGCAGGTAGGTAGAGAGGTATATCTGTAACGCTATGGGAATTGATCGCTCTTCCTGGATCGCGCATGAATATGTAGCACCGCGCGTATATTTTTTATCGGCCTAAATATTCGCCGATAGAACGCGAGGCTTATGAAATCGTCGTTATAGACTGATGATGCGGGGACTTTATTTTCGCGAGATTAAGTGGTTCGATATAGCACCTTTGAGCGATTTTAGATTTTACGTCGACTTTGGGAGACGATTAGAATGTTTTTATGATGGTAATGGGGGACGACTAGTTTTTGGCTTTTGGAAGAACTCGGGAAGTGGATTTTTTAGAAAGTGCTCTGGTATATATATATAAAACACGTGTAGGAGTTTGTCACTTGATATAGATTTCGAAAATGAGCGGTGGACCAATTTCGGCTTATCATGGGAGTCATCGTTTTCTCACGCGAAGTGTGAACTCAGGTCGAAACAATTTTTATTTCGCATAATTAAGGTTGGGTAATATATAGATATTTGAATCATAAAAGACTTCTAATGGGTTTTATAACGCTTCTCGTCCGACATCTCATTTCCGGCGAAATTTCGAAATTTTTAATTTCCTATGCCTCATTTCTAATGATTTAATGTGTTTTCAGCTTTACAATCCTATTAAAACGAAACCAAACCGTCATTAAAAATAATCAAATTAGGCAAATTAAGTTTTGAGGAGTTAGTAGCTCAAATAAACCGGCTTTTGCAAAGCCTTCCGAATCTCATCATCTAAACAATGATCCAAGTCAATACGATAAAGATATTCCCAGCCCCAACTGAACTAATAAGATAACTTCCCAACCCATCCCGTGCAACATATACGCATATACATATAAAGAATTGAAGCACACGGCGGGCTCACGATCGAACGAGATCCGTGCATACATATACACACCAGTATAGAGCGTGGCGGAGGGGAATGGAAAGCGCCGTAGCAATCGTCGTCGTCGACGTCGAAGGGCGCATAAACGAAATCGAGGAAAAGGGGAAGAGGAAGAGGAAGGAAGAGACGAGGACGAGAGGAGATGCGATTAGCATTGCGGACCACCCATGTACCGACCCCGTATCGTATCATATATATACCTTTCTCTCTCTCTCGAAGGCTCAGAGCGCGATCGCGTCTTTCTCTCTCTCTCGTAATAAGCGAGCGCTCATGTCAGATGCCTCGGCCCAACAAGCGGCGCGCGTGTAAGCCATCCTTAGATCTGCCTCGATTTATGTCGATATCCATCGTTTATCGGCATCGACACATACTCGCGCGCCGATTCGCGTCCCATATCCTCTCTTTCTCTCGTGCATATACATGCGAGCGCGCCTCATCCGCGCTCCGCGCGCGCTTGTCCCTCATAATACCTTATACTTTTCTCCTTTTCTCTTTTATATTTACGTGTATTATACCCCCGGCTTGTTTTTTGCGTCTTTACGACTACGCGCGAGCGAGCGGGTGAGCGCGGCCTTTTCCGTCATCCGCGCGTAGGAGTCGCGAGCTAGCGCTGCACGGGTACCTATATATGTGCGTTGTATGGTCGAACGATGCCTGCAAAACGCACGAGCGGCTAAAAATATATGGCCCGCGGTTGTCGCTGGGAATTTTTTGTTTTTTTGCCACGATGGCTTTCGTCGGTTTTTTTTTCGATTTTTGAATCCGGAAGGTTATACTCGGAAGGTTTTTTCATTCTGCTGTGGGTTTACTTAACATTGAAGTCATGTTGATGTCATTAATATCAGGTATACTGAAAAATGAGAAGTTTTGATCTTTTGAAGTACATTTACGAGGCATAAACTTTATTTATATATCATATTAATTATATATATGCATATTTGAAGTATTAATTTTTCATCGAGATAATCGTATCGCATATACACTTATTTTAAAATAAAATTCATTACAATACCGCGACCATGCACCAGTGGACACTGACTACTGATTCGATCCATTCGCGGAATCAATCAAACATGGAAAATCGGAAAAATGCGCGTCGACATACATATAATATTAATCCGCGCGTTCTCGGTCGTGACTTTGTTGGCGGAACTTGATGGTCCATCGCCCGCGACTCAAGGTATCGCGCCAGCACTCCAAAAAAAAGGCATCATGAAATCAGTTGCTATTTAGCGGCGCCGTTACGACTACCAATATATCCATACTGCGCATGCAGCAGCCTCCAAGTCTTCCTTGTCTCTCTCGAGTGCGCGCACACATATACACGCCTCACCGCGTCCTTATGCTCGATTTCTAAAACGACAAAAAAGAATTCGACGGGTTGACGATCGATCCAGGGCTACGCGCCGATGTTGCAACGTCGCGCGTGAAGTAGGATATGATTGAGGCCTTGATCGGGCGAGCGAACGAAACTTCTTCACGCTCTTAATTGACTCGCGCATTGTCCGCGCGCGAGCTGGTTACCTAACGTGTATAAGTGAGGGAAGCCAATGCATCCTTCGGTCGGAGTGCGACGATCGATATGCCGTTTTCCGTAGAATTGGTATAAGAAAAACAGTGCGGTTGGTGAGGATGAAGGTGGTTCGCATGCTCTGATAAGTATAATGTTAGACGAGTTGTTGAAGTGTATTGTTGTATAGTGGGGAATCGGAATCGGAGATTCAAGGAAGGTCCGGAGGTCCCATATTTTAAAAATGAATGAGAATTCTAAATCTCCTGAAATTTTTAATTTTTTGTTAAAAATGCTCTAATTATGAATAATCTACAATCAAGGTATTACATTATCTCGATTTTGAATGCACTTGCATGTGACTTTCTACAACGTATAATTGCATTGAACAAGTTCGGCGATAAAATTTTATGTCAAACACCCACACTGTCAAAACCACTCTACCTATAATTAAACGTTGAAACAACGACTCAGCGACAGCGATAACACGACTTCCTGATGGCGATAATGTCCGCGCTCCTATACAGCATCAAATCGAAAGCGCATGCGAGCGAGCGCCACGCGCACACTTTTTATCGGTCCCCCTTTTTTCGTTCTATAAAAATGTCGCCGCTATACGACGGCGGTGGCGTCGTCTCTCGTGTTTTTTCTCTTTCGCTCCTCGTGTCCCCCCTCTTGCCCCCCTGCTATACTTGTCGCGTGCGAGCTCGAAGCGAAACAGCCTTGTCGAACAAGTCGTAAGCAGGCAGTGAAACTGGAACGAATGTGCGCGCTAGAGCCATCTCTTCTTCTTCTGCTTCTTCCTGTGTGTCTTTGTTGCTGATCCTCTCTCTGGGCGACGACGGACGATTATGTCCACCGGTCGACACAAGAGTGCCCCGTCGACTTTTACCGCGCGGGAGAGACAGAGAGAGAGAGAGACCGGGAAAAGAGAGAAAAAGAGAGGAGGAGAGGTCCAAAACTTGGCGGTGCCGTACGTGCGGTCAATTATCTCGATTGCCCGGGAAAATCGATGCTCTCGTTACTTTTGGGATATTCCCGTTGCATGGGCGAGGTTGTCTCTCTTTTATTGGATTTCTCGGATCGATATCGCGAGATTGGATTTTTATTTCGTTGCGGGAGTTTTATACGTGAAACGCTGAATACGTGGGCAGGTCGTTTCATTTTTGTATAGATAATAATATCGAGAGTGCATCGATATAAATTATTTAATAATAATATAATAGAATAAAATGCGTGTATGCATAATGTATAAAAAAGAATAGTATAAAAGTTCTGGGAATAACCCGCGAAATTTGAAAGTAATGTTCTTGCGATGCATTTCAGGGTTACAAATACCATACGAAATTTTGCTCAAGTAGCAAAAACCGAAAGACTCGCTGTTACAAGCTTCTGTTGACAAAGAGCTCGCTAAAAAGTAACGAGCTAGACCTCGGCTATTATTTGCCGGCAGTAAAATTAAAATTTTGCCAAAAATTATTAAGCAGCACCCGTTAAAAACATCACCGCGTGGAGAACTGTGACAAAGATGTTGAATATTCAAGCGAGAGATCGGTAAAAAAAGGCCAAACACTGGAAAAGAACAATGGCCGGTATAGTGATTTTGTCGTGCGTTAATATTAGGTCACGCGTTACCAAAATAACTCGGGAACCTAAAAATAGCTCTCGCGCGAAAGGTGCTATTGCAACTGGCATTTTCGTAACGCGCACTGTGTTCACATTAACACCTGCTTAAGAGTGTGCAACAGACTTCGCATTCGATTCATAAAAAGAAATATCGTATCATTGCTCTACCCTGCAATCCCGGTCTACAGGTAATTGCTTATTAGGCAAAAATTTCAGCGAAAATAACGAATAAAGACATTGCACTGCCGATTGCTTACGCCTTTAAAATTATTTCCTCGCGCGAATTACCAAGATAATTTACATTTTTAATCACATATAGCCTCCTATGAAACTATACCAACTACCTACATAATATCCCAGTCAATCAATTCGCAACAAATTAAACGCACACACGCGCGTGCAACCGCCCGATCTAAAATTTAACATTGAGTAATAAAAAACAATTTCCAATTAAAAAGATACAGCGATCGCGCGCGTACATATAGGTATAATTAAGCGCCGCGCAGCGAAACCAAAACCACACTGCGCGTCTATCTCGGCAGCGCCAATGCTTATCATCTCCCGCCCCGTGCACTCACTCGCCTTTTCATCCGGCGCGCGCGCGCATTTCATAAGCGCCTCGCCAATACACTCCATTTATAATAATAATCCGCGCATGCAGTTGCTCGGAATTTTTGTGGTCAGTCAGTCTCTCGTTGCATATAGACTGCTCCATGCGCGCAGCGTTTCCTGGGAGAGCGCGTCCGCTATCCGCCGCCGCCGCGCGTTCGTCGCTCTCTCGTCCTTGGGGCCGTTATACATGCGCTCGGCGCATGCTACTACTCTACTCTCCACTCGCGATTTTATAAACCGGGGCCACTGCAGCTCTAGAGCGCGCGCAACACCCACCGGCGGCCGGCGGCCGACACGCCTTTCGACTCTACGCTCGTTTTCTGCGAGAGAGCGAGAGAGAGATACATTCCGCGGTTGCACCACCACCAGTGCACACACCACCACGCGCGTATACAACCCGTCTATTGAACTTCTATCGGGTGATTGTAACGTTTATGATGACTGCGCGCAGGAGAGAGAGAGAAAGAGATCTGTTGCAAAAGCTCAATTTATTTAACAACGAGAGCGCGCGAGCACGCGGGTCCGGTCTATCGAGGTACCTATATATAGTGCATATAGTAGCGTGCACGGGGATACATATTTTTTCGCACCGAGGAGTGGCCTAGTTTCGGATCGAGTCCGATTGTGATCGCGCGTGCGCGGTTCCGATTGTGAATCTGATATTCCGACGCTGAATGGGCGCGAGGCGCTCCGCGCGGAGAATAGGTAGTGTGTGTATGGATATAAGCTACCACGCGCCCGTATAGATGTAATTATTATACCCTGTTTCCAAATCTATTATCCGCGGCGAGTGTAAACAGCGGTTAGGTGGCTCGATATCGGCGGGATGCATTGAATGTAAAAAAGTAGAGTACGCTTACAAATTTTGCAATGTTGTTGGAAGTGGAGCCGTTGAACGAGGGGATGACAGATTGATTCGTCGTTTTGCAAAGTTGGAGACTTAAGTTACTTGCTCAACGATTTGTGGGCTTATCCAGGCTGAAAAAACTTCATTAAAATGCAATTGATATCCACTGCATATCATTATAAAGCGTTGAAGAAAGAAATTTCAAAATCGGTAATTTGTACTTCGTTTTTCATGCTTAAATCTTAAACCTGATGCGTGTATGAGGTAACGAAAGGTGGTTAAAATAATAGTATACTATTAATGCATTACACTGTATCATGAAAAATATAAATACCTTTTTTATATATGATAAAAACTTACCACTATTTTTTGTTTTTACCATTAAGAGTAAATCGTACAATAATTAATTGACGAATATAAATTCCTAACATCGGCTAAATTTGTCGTTGTTTGTTTCGCATTCTTCGTTAATTAAATTCAAATGCATTCACCATAATTAAATCCACTCGAAGGAAGAAACTTTTCCATTCCACAAACCGAATGGCCCAAAGCTTATGATTTGTCTCCGGCATCCGAACGTGGGACGACAGATCTCCATCGCGATAACGACACAGCGCATAGAGTCGCGGTTTAACGCTCGCATTTATGCGTGAGCGCAATTCATACACACACATAAACGCACGACTTCGTATTATAAGTATATATATAATGCCGTCGAAGTGAAGGGATTCCCCGGCTAAGGCGCACAGACTTCTTTCGTATAGCAGCGCTTGATGGACAATTTGAATACGGCTTACCTTACGCGCGTCTAAACGCGAACAGTAGGCGTGATTTTATAACCAGCTAACCGGCATAATTTGCATAGGCGCTTTTTCGCTTCCAATATCGAATTACAGCGACGGCCGTTGCCTGCCTATATGCTCCGGCCTGAAATTACATATAATTCGAGATTCCAGATCCTTAGAAAACTCGTCTATCGTCTACAACCTCTCGGCCGATCGAGTAAGAACCTCTCGCTTATGATGGAAAATCGTTAGAGCAGAAATATATTTCGAGCGAGTTCGAAAGTCCATATACGTAAGAGCGAGCGAGCCGCTCGGGGAGGAGGCTAAAAATATACGCCTATAGCGAGTAAAAGATCCTCTCGGCGCTAGGGGACGATGGGTTACATCTGATAATTGGGTAATGGGCTATGAGAAAATTGAATTTATGAAAAAAAATCGGCCGCGCATGAACCGAATGAGCCGCCAATTAAGAGACAGAGAAAGAGAGGAAGCACGCGCACGGCCACGGTGTGGCGGGGAGAGATTAGCTGGCCGAGATAAAGCGGTAAATTGGGTAATGGATGTATGAGAGTGCGATGCGCCGCGCCGATGTCGGAGGGCCTCGAAATTCAATTAAAGTGCTTCTCTCTTTCTTTCTCTCTCCTCGTCGACGACGACGACACAGAGACGTTATGCTGCTGTTGCTTATACTCTCTGTCGCCAAGAGTCGTTTGGCGCTTTGCGGCTGTGGCTGCTGCTGCGCATTATTATAATGCCAGGCGGTTAACCCATTTGCGGTAATTGATCGCGGCGCTCGATATATATACGGCTGCGACGATACATAATACACATACACATACATACGCCCGGGTCGTTATCCTTTTCGCCTCGCCGTTCTTTACAGACGACTCTTGCATGCACGTATAAGTGTGTACGTACGTGTGTCTCTTCCTGGAGATCTGATTTTCCACGTTGATCGCGAAATATGGGCTGGGTGACGTGCAGAAATCGAAGATCGAAAGGAGCATAGAGAAAGAGAGAGATGGTGCGCGCGCGACGAATGAGAAAAAGAGAAAGTGCGCTAGGGAGACGAAATAATCTCATCTTCCTTTGACTATAGACGTCCCGGTGGAAGATATTAATTTAGATTAGACTGATAAAGGACTTTACATAACGCCGTGGGTCGCGAGTTGACGTAATGTTAATGGGCCTCGCCGCGTGAAATTCTGCTCATTGTGTATAATCATCGTCATTTTGTAGAGAGATGTGCCGGTATAATTATAGATTGAGACGCAGGGAGCCAAGGTTATACGGATATTTGTGAAATTGTTGTTGCGTCTTGCGTGTGAGTATCTGTATATGTCTGAAATTCAATTAAAAGCATTTTAGAGGCGAAGTTGCGCTGAAGTAATTTCGAGGATCATTGTTTTTAATTTTCTTCGAGTGCATGAGAGAAGCTTTCAGAGTGGCTTGAGATTGTTTTTATTAGCTGGGTTTTGTTTTCTTGCTGAATAAGCGATTTTGAAATTGAAAATTTATTGGATGGTGCTATATCATTTAATATAGAATCTTCTTTGATTACTTGAATCTTGCAGGAAATAGAAGTATTATTATGATATGGCAATATTTTTATTTGTAAACATTGCGTATAGCTTGACGTTTACGTTCTGCGGGTTCAGTATAGTTCTCATGTACAAAAATTTACAGTAGCAAATTTGAACTAAAGCTTTATAAGTGAACTGTGACTGTCTCACTAAAACTGTGTTTTATTCGTATACATAAAGTAAATCCATACATTTATATGAACGTTAAATAAAAAAAATTGTGTCAGTGAAATATAACCGTTTGATATTTCACTTGTTCTAGTATTGATTTCTATAGAATTTATAGACTGAGATTAATATTGATATCATAATCAGCTCTGATAAATATTTTACTATTTTTTGAAAAATTATTATTTTCTTTTATTTACAACCAACATTACGTCAACTTATCGATTTATCTTTGCTAAACACAAACATGAAATGGTTAATAATTCCGGTGATTTTTATGTTACTAACGAAGAAAAGTGCTGTGAGTAATATTTTTACTTTATACATTTGTTTGTGAAATAATTTATTTATATCTTCCTTGTTTTTACTTGTTTAAAGGAGGCAGAATTTAGTGAACTGGAAACCAGACTTAGAGCATTTGAAATAGAAGAGCGACTAATTGAAATGAGATCTTACACAACAAAAATGAAAGATAAAACGTTAGCAACAAAATATGAGTTGTTAAATAATTTTTGTAGTATAGGAACGGGTCTTTTTCTAAATCCGCTCATAGTATCAGTAATGGTAAGAAACAGTAACATTATATGTTTAATTCAAAAATTATTTACTTAAGTTAATTAAAACACTAACATCGATCTAGAGTATACAAATTCGTTTGCCATATACTTCATTCACATAGGTATATTGTGATTCGAAAAATGAAACAACATGAAAAATATAATCTAACCAAGGTAGTAAACAGAATTAAAATCACACATTTTGCTCAAACTTGGGGACTTGTTTTTGGATGTAAAAATGTAAAAAATATCGGAATAATAAACCTTAAACGTAAAACGCGAGTTCTTGAGATCTCTAGACTTACTTTATGTAAAAAAATACATTTTGAATACTTGAATAATCTTCAGTCTACAACAGTATTGCATACAATTTTAAAAATAAAAGATGAAATTCCAACAACGAAATTTATTTTCTTTTTTCAGGATTCGAAAATATCAATTAATGTCAAAGTTGTAATAGTTTAAAATTAATCAAAGAAAATGCGATCTGCAGCTCTAGTTTGTGTATATTTTTTTGTGTAGTTTCGTTTTTATAATTAAAATAATTATAATTTTGAAAAAATTAATTCTTTTTCATTTTAAAATAAAAAAGAAATAAATGAAAGATCGTTCTTTCGTTATTAATTTTTCATTTTCAAAATTGCAAACACAATTTTCTTATGTGTTTATTTGAAGAAACTATTTCTTTTTAAAATTAAAAATAAAATAAGACTAAAAATGCCCATCATAACTCGAGTTTTTCAGAATGTTAAGGACGATTATTCCAGCTTTTTTTCATATTTTCATATTCGAAAACATATTCTAGGATTTAAGTAGATGCTAGTAACATAAAAAAAAATTTCAAGATCGATTCTGATACTTTATTCACCTCAAGTATATTTATTTAAATATTCCTTTATTTTCCTAAGGATTCGATTGAAGAAGTCAAAAATCGTGGATTAGATCCGAAAAATTGTATAGAATTATTTGATAATATAGTAAATGAGTTTATTGCTCATTATAATATATATGAACCAATGACTATCATGAAACGTTTTTTTATGATGGGCTTAGACATGACCCAACGAATAACGGTAATAAATTTATTAATTTAAATTGATATCTAGATACCATCCGAATGAATATGTTATAGAATTGATCCTTAATGACAGATTCATTGTTACAGGAACTAACCACAATTTATGAGCACATACATTATAATTTAGATTTTGAAATCAATATGTGTAAAAAGGCAGAAGAAGAATGCCCTAGGCAATGTACATGTGCTATAGACGAAATATTCGATGACATACTCATTTCAAATGATCCAATACGAAATTCCTACCTGATTTTTAAAATGATGGTTAAACAATCAAGAAATTTTTTTAAAACTGTCGTAACGAATCCGTTCAGTTTAATATTATCGCGAACTGTAGCTATTCCAGTGCGTAGTTGTTTGAGAGCTCTCGATCCTTTGTAAAACTAACTGAGTTTGCCAACTACGTAATAAATTTAAGTTTTCAACAATTTCAATAAAGTAAAAGAAATATTTACATATTTCTAAGAATATCTTTTTAATCAATTATAAAAATAAAAGGACAAATAATCCTACTTGATATTTATGTAAGATACTCACAAAAATTTTATACGAATATATTATAATTTTTAAAATGAAATATATAACGTTATTATTTTAATTCAAGAACAAGATCATGAAATATATGGAAATTATTAAGAACCAATAAATGACAGACTGTCCAATGTCTCTTCGCTATAATTCCATCTTATTTCGAATTGTATACAAAAGCAGTAATCGACAAATCCCTTTCCAATTACGACTCATGTAACTAACCAACCAATTTATTTTTACCCTCGACACTTGACGCATCCAAACTCCTTTGTGCGTCGCGATGACACACACACACACACACACACACACACACACACATATGCGTACACATATACTTTGCGCGCGCACTTGCATCTCCGCTTTGTGTTCTGCAGCTGCGTGCTTCGTTCTCAACTGCTGCATCTGATTCACTCGCTCTCGCATCTCGTTTGCCGTGAGCGTATCGATTTTGGCATTTGGCACTGAAGACGCCTTCGGCCACGTATAAGTATACATATACGAGTCACTACATAACGATCATCGCGCGCGCGCGGTTTGGAGGCGTGAAGGTGGTCTTCCGCAAGGACGGAACGATCGATCAACTTTCCTGGCCGCCTGAGTCATCTATCGGCGCGAGGCTCTTCGCGCGCTCATGCTCTGAATGACGGTTCGACTCTGTGTGCGGCTATATAGAAGATTTATAAGGAAATCGCGCGGTTTCGAAGAGAGTGTGATAAATTTACCGAGAAGTGTGTAGAGGTTGACAAATTGAAGGGATATTGAGTGTGGCTGTGGTTATTGTGGTATAATGTTAGGAAATTGAGGAGCTAGTGGCGTTGAGAGATTTTTCGAGGCAAAAAATTGGATGACAAATGTGTTTTCGAAAGGCTCTTGTGTTTTTTGGCTATAAAAGATGCGCAATCGCGCAATTAATTGCGTACGATAATTTTGTCAAATTTCAAATGTTCTGCAATACGAAAACAGATATATTATACCTGCCGCTAATAAGATGTACAATTAATTCATACATGATTATACACGATAAGATATTTCCTTGCATGTACGATTCTACCCACGTATCTATACATACGCGCTTTTCTTATATATTTAATTATACCCAATCAGAGGTAACATTTCTTTTACGGGGGAAATCAGTAAACGTCACTCATCGCACTGTATTGCCGATACAAAACGATTACACGGCCATTTATTTAGGGACTTAACGTTGTATCATTTGTATAAACACGTCGTAAAATTAAAATTCGAACGAGCCGAGTCGAGCAAGCGAGCCTCCTCGAATATTTATTTCCGTAAAATTAATGGCCATCCAGAAGCTCGCTCTGCCTCGCTCACTCTCTCTTCTCTAGGATCGAAATAAATTAACTCGAGCGCTTGGCGGCCGAAAATAAAGAATCCTTCTCTCTCTCTTCTATATCGAATTTCTAATGCATCATCGCTAATAAGGCATACTGTTAACCGGCAGCGGCGCTATTTTGATAAGCGCTACCGCCAAGTCTCTTAATAGCGCCCATTTAAGTCGTTGAACGCTTCTCTCTCTTTTGGATGAGTAGCCCGTGTGTTGCGTTTCCGAGGCAGCGAGAGGCTAGAAAAACACGCTTGCGCGCTCCATTGCTGTATGTATGTATACATGTATGTATATGGTGAGCAGCGTATAGAGAGGCTCGCTCGCGCTCGGGCGCTGGAAGAAATTGATGCTCCTCGCATGATAATGAGGGCCGCTATTCATCTCTCGCCACGTCGTTTATTACGGGCGCTATACGGGTGTTGTGATGTACGTAATATGCAGGGAGGCAGGATTTTTGCTCCGCGAGAGCGCGCAGGGAGCCCAGAGATGATCGCTGCAGGGTCAGATACGTGATGCCCCGATGTGGAGCCGAGTGCGCGTATTTCCGCGGAAAAACTCGGTAATAGCGGCGTATACGTTCTTTGTCCGAATATCAGCTATCTTCGAATAGGCTATATTATACGCGTACGGCGTGTAAAGGCGCATTAAGAGTAATATTATTTTTGCTGTTTACACTTTGTAAAACGACAATGGCGATATTTCATATCTGCGATTGTATGTTGTGCCGCGTGTTGCACCTACGTGTAAGTAGGTGCATTGTTTCCGTAAAAATAATTTGAATAGACTCTAATGCACGCGCGCGCGGATATACGTGTATATGTGCGAGCAGGTACTTCACGCAATAGAGTAATAATTCATGTAAAACATACGAAAACATTATATAGCTCCGTTCGCCCGTACACGCGCTGAAATTTTTTATCACCCAGCAAGCGAGCCAGATAATTGATTATTGCAGTATCATTTTTCACTGTATCGGGGTAGGTCTTTATTAGAGCATCATGATAAATTACCGGCAAAACGTGAATATAGAGGCCTCGAAAAAATAACAACCCAAGACGTTTGATCTACTTCTCCCCGCGCTAACGATCCAGATAGACTCTCGCATATCCGTTATCCCGATAATTAATTTAGCGCTTTTTATACAATACAATTACGTACGTATATAGTAGGAGAGAGAGAGAAAAAATCGGCGCAACCTACTTTTTGCCCCCTCCGCACTCGCGCCGACAATGCCATTATATTCGCGAGAGGGTGTGCGATGCAGATCCCGCGAATTCATTCTCTCTGTTACTCCGACCGGAGAAAGAGGGAAACACCTCTACTCTCTATATACGAGAGCGAGAGCGTTATATGCGCTCGCGATAAGGCGTCTACTCTGTAAAAGGTATCCGCACGCGCGCTCGCAGCTTGTGCAATAGTGAACGTATAGCGGATGTCAAACCGGCGCGGCCGTCGCGTGCAGTGTGTGTGTGTTTTCCTGGACTATAGAGCAGAGAGCGCACCCCGACGACGACGCACACGTGTGCGCGTGGCGCCTTAATTCGCGCGTGTGCAGCTCGAACCAGGAAGTCCAGTGGAGCGCGCGCTGCTCTTGTACGTTTGTTCGCGAAAAACCCGGAAAAATGCTGGGGCACTTTCATTGTATGGATATAAGCAGGCGCGCGTTGAATCAGCACGCGCAAGTACGTATATATACGCGGATTGTGCGAATTGTACGTACGTACGTTGGTATGTAGAGACGCGTGGTTTGTTGTTGTTGTTGTCGTCGTCGAGAGCACTTTTAGGTCTTTGTCCCGGGGTATATAACATCTTAATTTCGTGTATGTAAATTAATGAATGTCGATGCGGGACTCGGACGCGGTGTGTATATGGGTGTGTGTTTGACCGCTCGAAAATGTAGTGTCGGTGATACTACAAGGATATTTGAATTTAGACGTAACGTTGGAACCTTGCTGTTCTATGAATATAATTGTCATTTAATTTTATATTTTAGATACTTAAATAATGTTTATTTTTAAACTAAATTTCCTATTTATAGTAACAACTATGAATTTCGGAGTTGTACAAATCTCTGCAAATGTATCAAACGTAGTTTCCATCAATAACAGATTACAGGAAGTAAATCTTACAAACGGATCAAGGCCAACTCCGAATTTTTTGCACGTGCCAATTTAAAAAAAACCAGGGTATTCCCGATTCCATCAAAATCTCACACAGAGATCAATTCGTCACAGCTCGGCAAATCCATCCATCTATACGAAAAAAAGCAAGTCCCTCGCGCTCATCGTCACGTCCTCCGCTGACGACTCTTACGTCGCGATCAAAACAAGACGATCGAATAGCAAGGCTATGAAATCTGCGCGTGCGATAATATCGTCCTTGAATAGCGCGCAACTACGCCTCACTACTCTCTTCTCCTCCATACGTGTATGTAAACATCGCAAAAGGGCCGTCCGATATCTCCGGTAGGCGTCGCCGAGTACAACGCCTGACCCTAATCTATCCCCTTATTACCACTTCCCGACGATCAAGCAGCAGCGGCGGCGACGGCGACGGTAAAAAGGCCTAATCTCGCGATCGGCGTTTCTTTCGACGTTTCTTCTCGGCTGCTGCGGCGGCTACCTTCGGTCGCCCCTTTTTGTCTCTGTCGCAATTCCATCTCAAAGGCGCTTGCGAGCAGCTCGCTTGTCTGATAGCCGCGGCGGCGGCCACCGCCTTCGATTGTAAAAATGATCCGAACAATCGGCGAGTGATCGATCGGATTGCATGAATGACGTTTATCGCGCGCCACGGCAGCAGCAGCAGCCGCCGCTTTACGTAGGGAAAGTGAAATCACTTTTTTTTATACGCTTCACGGTGTACTTGACTGGAATTCGAAGTAGGTTTCATTGTAGCGCGGGCGAGTTAGCTAGCCAGCGAGCGAGCGGCGCGGCCGTATATACCGCGCGCGGCCATTGTTATACGACTGGTAATTTTACGTTGTAATGTAGATCATACTGACGTAAGAGCTCGCGGCTACGGCGGCCGCGTGGATTTACAAGTTCTTCTAAATTGTTATGAAAGGTGTACTACGTATACGTATATGCATTATATATATACGTCGGGCTTTTTATAATCGAGCTAGCGCGGAGTATAGATATCAGGCTCGCGCGCGTATGAAAATTCTCCAATAAAGATCGAAATAATTGCGCGCTCGCGAACGAGCCTCGGCATCGCGTTTGCTCCTTTTATCGCAATTGACGATTAGCAGCTTTCTCACATTCGTTGCATTGTGTATATGCGTACATATACACATCACGAGTAATTTTTTAGCCACTATAGACTCGTGCGCGCGTCCGTATTTATTGTTTCGCGTGCGCGCGAACTATAAATAATATTATAATGCCAGCGCGGAATCGGCCGTGTAAATCTCGAAAAGCTCGGGCGGCGGGCGTTATAAATCGCCAGAGCACGCGCGCAAGGCGTAGTTTATAGTTGCAGGAGACGGAATACCAATACACACGACCGAGCGTTATTAATTGTTATCGAATGATCTATTAAACGGATCGATATTTCATATATGTAACGCAACGTGTCTACATGTATGCGGGTATGTATAATACATGTATGTATATACAGATGGTCAGGAGAGGAGCGACCTTGTCAAACGGAGCAAAGCCTTGTGCAAAGGCCGCTTAGTATATCTTTCTCTCTCTCTCCCTCAACCTAAATTATTCCGCATTCCTTTCGCTCTCTCTTGCCCAACCGAAATATCCGTGTCACTCCGCGCTTCTATCGATCGAGATCTCGCACGAAGCGCACTGCGTATATGTATATATATACTCAGTTTTGAAACTATTATAATACAAGAGGCGTGGAGCGAGGACCACCTTAGCCTCCAGCTAGACATCTCAGGTGATCCTTCGATGAATAAAACGACGACGTAGTGTAGGTGTGCGTAACGAGCGCGTGTGTACCTCGAAGATGATGCTGACCGGTTCTATCTTTCTCTCTCTCTCTTGATAGTTTCAAGGCTGTAAAGCTCGAGGAGCAATGTAAGCCGGAGACTGTTTTTTGTTATCGAGTGGGGATCTAGATTGCAGGGTGATTGGATGCTCGAGCGTTCTAAGTGCGTTCTTAAATAATGATTAATAACAATGCGCGATGGATCTATTAATCTGGAATTAGCATATAAGAGAGATTATAATACAGTGACGGATCCCGTCGTTCTATCGCGTTTTCTAGAAATTCTTTCGATCTCGATGTACTTTCCAGCTATATCGCGAGCCAATCGGTAGTTTATTACTCTGATCATGCATTTTATGCGCGCCCGATAGAAATCCTTATCGGAGTGAAATGTTCATTACACATTTTTGCGTTGAAAATATTATATAAATTACGAGTAAAATTGAACGAGCGGAAAGGAAAAAAAAAATTAAAGTATATAAGTATCTCTCTTTTTACAAAAATAATCGATTAACAATTCCGTAAAAATCCAAGGTACTTTTATATAAAAATATTAACCGCATAATTCATATCTCATCGAGCCTAATGCACTCGACGGGCGAGATAACAGCGTACAACAAACGAAACCGTGAATTCTCATCGACATTGTCAAGTCGCAGATGCATATACCGATATCCTTGTCGCGTTCCGGTCTAAATCTGTCCGCGTACCTTTTTTCCGCGAATAACGCTCGAGCTATATAAACGTCTAAGTATATCTGCACTCGAACGCGCGAGATATTGAAAGCGCGCGTGCGCACACTCCGTGCAGTGTGTGTCTTGCGATAATGTACGCGACTCTCCATATGTCGAGGAGAGATTACCCGACGTCTATGCCGCTCGATGCGATTACCGATATCCATGCTGCATGAGTATATTGATGAAGGAATAGTTGTACATATAGGAGATATCGGGAGGATGTTAAGACTGTACTATATTTTTCGCAATTATGCTGGCCGATTTCAGGTTCAGATCCAAGAGTGTGTTCGTATTTTTGGCATTCATGACTCTTTCATTTGAATAGATTGCTGCGAAAGTATTCAGCGTATAACGCGGTGTGTATGTAACAAGCTTTAGTTTCGCGATTGAAAAGATTGCCGAGCTTAATACAGAAACCGTTATACTGATATAATAAATAAATGAATTAATAAGTAATAAATTACATAATATCAGACGTAATAATTAAATTCATTCTACGCCGAGTGAATCACTAGGTTTGTATATATTTCCTCAAAGCGGTGGAAATTAAAATAAAATTATTCAAATAAAGCGCCACTTCAGAACGCTAGCTCGCTTGCACGCAGCCGTATAAATAACTCAAAGAGCAAAACACTGAGCAAAAAATGCTTTCCTGCCAATCCGCGGCGCTTAACGTCACATAATTAGTCAAGGTAAACTTCCACGACCACCGGGTATCATAACTTCCACCGAAATATAAATCACTGAGCACGCCGTTCTAACCATCGTAATTGCCCACTCCCTCTCGCCGGCTTTTAAAATGCAGATTATTACTCTAAAATCCGAGCTCTCGGCGCCTTTCCAAATACTTTTTGCCATCTACCTACGACACAAAAAAAAAATAAAACTCGCGCTTGCACGCTCACCAATCCCCAAGCCTGTCTCTCAGGACAATGGAACATCGCAGCCGCACGCTTTGCCACAATTCCTTTTTACCGAGAGACAACGCCCGCAAAACGAACGTTATACCTATACGCCGCGGTTATAAAAATCGTAGGTGCGCGTGCGTGCGCTTGCACTGTGCGCAGCTCCCGGGGCGCTTATTAAATTATTGAAAATCCATAAGGCGATTATTAACGGCGCAACTGGCGCGTTGCACGCGCACGCAGGCATGCATCAATATTCCAGCGCACGCGCCGCGCGCGGTTTTACACTCGTAAATTCCTCGGAAATTTCGGGCGGTGGCGGCTGTCGTTGCTGCATTTGCGAAACAACAGCGAGAGCCAAGGTAAAAAGATAAGCGCAGCCTGGCAAAGTAGAGTACATTCGCTCTAGAGAGACAGACAGCGAGAGAACTCGGCTGATCTTGGCGGGGCACCCGTGGCAACATATATATGCGAGAGCGGGCTGCACAAAAGAAGGCGGCTGCGCGCGGCGCGACGAGTCTGTCCCTAAATGGCTAAATGGCAGTTAGCATGCGGAATCGTTGCGACACACGCTTGCCACTCTCTCGCCTCCGCTCGCGTAGCGGCATTGTCTGCGCGCGGCGTTTATGCCTGTGTGGGTAGGGGCGGAGTGCGGATTTTGCGAAGCAGCGCCGCCAAGAGCCGTCCAATTTTCCGCGAGCGAGCTAGCTGCATGCGGCGGCAGCGTTTTAATGCCCTCTTTAACGACGGCGAAACGATCATACGCGCCGAGTCTCCCGCGCGTATAATCGTCGGCGAGAGAACTGGAGGAGAGTGTATAGCGCCTCGTAAAAAGATATATCCTGCCCCGCGCACGCTAGAGAGGTTCTCAAAGGCTCTGTGTGCACTTTAATTTGCTCTGTATGTAACGTAACGTCAAAGGCGTTTATCTCGGGGCGCGGAGCGCGGGCGACACGCTGGAATGCCAAAAATCTCCGAACGTTATCGCGAGCGTTCAAAGCGTCCTTGCGCGCAGCGGGTGTATAACGGTTACATGCGGGGGAGTTCGAGCGCTGCCACGATGTAGGTTTTATAGAAAATGATATATGGAACGGGCGCATTGCTATTTTAATAGTCTTCGTGGCTACTGTATATAGTAGCTGTATAATAATAGTGGCGGTTGGAATTCGCGAGTGTCAGAGCTGCGCGTGGGGCTCTCGGTGTAAATTTGGGTGTGTTTATATTCCGTATCGTTAAGTTGCTTGTTTATTGGCTCATCAACGTATCGTGTTATAGTTAGGAAAATCGTTTATAGTGATCGATAGCGAAGGAATTTTTTCCTCGCAAAAGCCATATCTTTATAAAACAAAAGCAGCGGGGACTTTTGAATAACACTGTCGACTTAATGAGCCAGACCTAATTACCTTGAAGCCCCATTAGGGAGCGGAGAAAAACAAATTATTACCCAACTGCAGCGCGGTTCAAATTACGAAGGGCAAAGTCGCGGCAATAATTATAGATATATACTCTCAAAGTAGCCTCCGAGCGCCAAAGTAATTTTTCTTGTTTAATGTAAAATACGAGAACGACAGCGCTCAACGCGTCAATATTTTTTTCCACTCTAAGAAAACTCTTGCGAGCCCCAATACTTAATCGATATACAAGCGGGACATTCGACAACAACAGAACGGGCAGTAAAAAAAAAAAAATCTCGTCCTGCCCGCAGGTGCGCCGCAGTGTGACACGCGAAGCAATACACCGTAATATAAATTCCATCGTTGCAGCGAGAAAAGAGAATGCGTTTTCGTGAATATTACAACCGCGACGCAGAAAGACAATAAACCCCGAAAAAAGTAACGACTCAAGTATATGTACGCGCCTCGTTTGCAACGCAGTCTTTATAAATTCATTGCCGACGGGGCGCGCGGTGCGTATCACCTCGGCGCGATAATTTTCCTTTCGATACGCCATTCGAACTATTAATCACCAGGCGCGCCAGCAACCTGCCATTTATATTTACTTTTGAGCAACTTTCGTCGCTTATTATCTTATCGGGCCTCGAGAGCGAAATGAATTCCCGGTATATAAATATCATTCAGCTGCCATTGAGTTTGTCACATCCCATCGAATCGCGTGCATTGCCTAAGGCATCATCATCATTATCCTCAAACAAAAGACAATCACCACCTCAGCTAACAATATATCAACAACAATGTCAATCGATTTGGCCCTCAAATAACCCTCCGCGTAAGTAGGGCCCAATCTCTCTCTTTCTCTCGATTGCACTCTGAAAGCTCACTCTCTCGAAAGCCGCGCGAAAAAGCAAGCAAAAGACGGAGTAAAAGCGAGCGGCAGCTACGGAAAAACAGCCAAAAAGTAGCCTGTACACTCGCGCGCGAGAAAGAAAGCGAAAGAGAGCAGCCGGGAATCTCGCTTTGCATTCGCGCTCGTTTTGTTTTGCTCGCAGCACCTCTCTCGCAATTACGGGCGCCCGCGCGGAGAGAAACTCGGTCGTGTGCGCGCACACTCGAAAAAAGGAGCATAGGAAAGAGGAAATAAGCGAAAGAGATGAGAGAAAGATCCTCTCGCTCTCGCGTGCATGCATCTCCGCAGCAGCTAACCGTTAAACCGCTTTGCGCACGTACTTACGTTCGTTCAATCGCTTTATATACGCGCGTGCGTGCGCACGCGTATATATATTCTTTCGTACAGCGCGCGGTTAATGAGCCGGCCGGCCGCGATTGATTCGCTCGCCCGGCTCTGCTATTCCTTGTTTATAGCTCTTCGCAGAGGGTAAGCACGTCCGCGGAATAGCGTATCCGATATCTTTTATCGCTTTATTATGCTTAATAAGCCGCTCGCGCTTCTTGCGATCGCGCGATTTCGAGAGTAATAAGTATACTTATATAGGTGGTTTATGTAAAAATTCGCACGTTTTTTTCGTGTACGAATGTATTGACCTGCGTTTGTTATGAGGTCCGTCACGTTGACACGAAAATTATTCATAAACAACGAAGTGATACTCTCACGCGCTGGAAATTGCAGCCTTTATGGCGGCGTGATTAACACATCAGGTGCCGGTGCACGGCTCCCAGATATCAATAAACGCGGTATAATAAACCAGTTAATGCAGGGCGAGTTAATAATTACCACCGAATGACGGACAGGCGTGTATATACAGACCAACGCCCGATTCTCTTCTCTCAGAAAGAGAGAGAGTTTCCCCGATATAATTAAAAAGACGATCGGCGCTCCAATCAAGAGAGGAGAAACCATCTCCTCACACTTACTGCCCGACGAAGGAAAAAAAATGAAGAGATTATCGTTGAAACGCGGAAAGAGGAGAGGCGCGTTTATGGATACGAGCTAAATTAAATGATTTACGAGCTCTCAAGAGAGAGAGAGAGAGAGAGACCGACGCGGAGCAGCAGCGATCGAAGCCTCGGGCGATCCCGTCGAGCTCGATCGTGTTGCGCGATCAACCGTGCGCGCACACCCTACGGCGGGGCTATCTTTGGTTCGGGCGGGTCTCCGCGCGCCTCTTTATACGGTCAAACCCGTAAAACTCGAGCAGCAACCGCACACGCACTCCGATTCGGTCTCACATTTTCGGACTTTCTTCCTCGGGATATGTCCTTTCGCGCGAATTATCCGTTATAAGCCCGAGCTTTCGGCGAAATTTATACGCCTCGAATCGATATTATGCTCTCGTTCGAAGAGAGAGCTTTTGGTATAACATATAAAGTCTTCGGTAATAAAGATAATGCCTGCCGCATAAAACGACGACACACACGCGCACGGCTTATCTCCTTTCCTTTCACTCGCGCGCATATAAAATGAGAATTCAGCGCTGGCCGTTAAAAATTCGACTTCGTGTCAGGTTCATTGTCGTTTTTAATATTCGCTGCACCTTGAGCGTCATTGCCCTTCTCTTACGCGCGCGGGCGGGTGTGAGATGCGCCCGATGATTATACACATATACGCGTCCGGCGACCCCAAACCGTCAATCCGACGGGCGGACTTCTACTGGTGTCACTGAGAGAGCCGAGAGATATACCATATTGGGAGGAAATGAGGTGCACAAGTCGCGTTGATGCTGGCATAATAAAACGACGAGGGCCGGGAGAGTGGGGTGTAAACGCGACGGCTGCGATCCATATCGGCTGATTTAATTGGGGTAATGATAATTTATAAAAACGTATAAATATTGATTCTTTAATAATGATGTATATAAGTGATAATGATTTTCGCTTTCTTGAAAATTTTCCTTATATATAAATATTTCTCTTTTTTTTCGGAAATTATATGTATATACTTTCCAGCCGAAAAATTTTATCTTTTAAATTTAATTTAATGCTTCGCGCGTTATATAAACCAATTAAATTTCCGTGTTCTCGGGCTCTCCTCTCGGAGTGTGAATTATCCTCTCGAAAATCGCGTGCATATATAAAAAAAAAAAGATAAAAGAACAGCTGTAAGTTTTTTTAATTGGCGATTTTAATAAATATCTTATTACTAAAAGGCTATATACCGCAGATTTAAATATGTTTTAACAGGGCACACGAGACAAAAACTTTTACTCGCTCAGCTTTTATTATATAGCTAAGTGTCACAGAATAATTAAGAATCGCTATCTCTCGTCCTTATCATTCTGCAAGCCGCACCAATTAAAAATGGAAGCCAATGTTTTTTACGTAGTCAAATTACCCAATGCTAACGCACCGAATAACACGCGTAAGAGCAGTAGCCATATTGCAAAATCGGCGCGCCGTGTTTTACAAAGCCAAGTCTCCGTATAGCAAATCCCTCTTAACATTCGCGACTGGACATGCAATCATTTTCGTACAGACATCAGAAAGCACTCGCTAACGTACAACGCGCTCTGCGCAGCAACACTCGCTTGCTAATTAATTATGAAAACAACAACGACAGAGTCGCGCACGCGCGCGAGATAATTCGTCCACGCGCAGTAGCGCCTCTTAATTTACGGTTCGGGTTAATTTCTCTCGCGTGTGCAGCTACGGCAGCAACCACAGAACAGAGGCAGCGTGTCGTATAACTAAAACTACGGGCGCGGGTAATTCAATTTTGCACAGGCGGAAGGCGCCTAGCAATTAGAACTACGCGCACTCGCCTAGTTATAACAACGCCGAGTTCAAAATGCAAATCCCCTGTGCAGAACTATATTTTTTTTTTTTTTTTTTTTAACGCACATGGACACTCCCATTTCCATTTGACGCAAGAGCACGCAGGCGCCTTACGATCCTTAATTAAGGCTCTCCAGGTTACCGATCGCACATTGGAGCTAGGTATATCTCGTTGTTGTTGCTACCTCTATCTCTTTCATATGCGTATATATAACACGCACGCGTATATACAAAGTTCGTATATGTATATGTACGTGTGGTTGTCGGGTTCTCGAGCGAGTGGAAAGTGTTGCGTGCGGCGTAATGAGCGCTTAATTGTTTATTTACGCTCAATTACGGTGACGATAGTCCGCGCGCTAGCGCAGAAGAAGTGCGCGGTGTTATTGTGAAATGCACGCGCGCGAAATTATTGCAGCTGAGTTCGCGGAAGATAATAATAATTCGGGCGAGAATGCTAGTTGCACGCTGATTTAGGTTTGCTTTCGACGAGAAAACACAAAATAAACGGCATGCTGAAAGGAATGACAAAAGATAGGAAAAAGCGTATCTATCTCTCGGATACGCGATTTTACTTTCAACTCGAGCATAGTATAACGAGTAGTAATAGTGCACTGCAAAAAGCAGCTGCGACGACTTAATATATTCCTTCGAACGATAAAAAAAGGACTTTTTCTTATACTCCAATCCAATACATCATCCGCAAAGTACATGAGATGAGTGGCTCTATAACGACCAAAAGAGCCGGCAGGTTCATTAGCCCGACAGTCCCCCCGAGCGGACTTTGTCAGGTTCATTAAAGGACGATTAATCCATCTCCTCATTGCGAAATCAATGTCGCACGTTGCTCTCTGCATGCGCACATCTCGAAAAATCTCTACCTACCTCCAAGCTAAACGATATAAACGTCAGTCCAAACGTTTAACGCGTTTGCCATGCGTTTATATATGTACTTATATACACGCACGCGAACGGCGTCTCTCTGCACGTGGGTGGAGTCGCAGTCGGGCGGCGACGAATTTTGCGCGGGGGCTATACTCGAGAAAGGCGCAATATAAGATTGTCGCGGCAGCTGCAGAGGCGAAGGAAGGAATAAAGTCGATCGGAAGGAGGTTAACGACCCGTCGCGGCGTTTCGTCAACCCTCGCCTCACTGACGTCCGCGCTTATAACTACACCGGGGGCCCTCTCTTTCGCAAATGCCTCCGCGGCTCTCGCACGACATAAATATTCTATCTCTCCTTCTCGCGCGCGCTCTCTCGTGTTTTATATATACGAAAATAACAACAAGGAGCGAGAAAGAGAGGGAAAGAGAGAGAGAGAGAGAAAAGTACACCGCGAGCGGCTCTTTTTTAACGGAAGACTAACGCAAGAGGTAGGTATATACCAAAGAGCCAGTGAGAGAGAGAGAACACTCGATCGCCGCTATTTTTTATCCCGCTCTCGGTTTCTTTGCCGCGCTTGGCCCATCGATCGTACCGTTCTACTGCGGTTCGCGCTCGCTCTTTTCTCTTATTTATTACTTTCGTTGATTTACGAGAGTGCACGACTCTCTCGGGTTGGTCGGTGAATTCCCTCTCGAGAGCGAGCGAGCAAGCGCGTGACAGAATTATTTCTTCATTGATAAGGCACGAAAAGGATCACAGCTCCTACCCGCTCGCGGCTGCTGCTGCCGTTGCTGCTGCCTACGAGGCAATGGATTTGTACATCGGGAGGGATTTATCTGCCGGACAAATTGAGTTTTTCGATGCGGAGAGCGAGACGGATTTCTTTTTTAAAGTCGATTCCCCGCGCCGGCAGAGAAGTGTCTTATTTTTCGCGAGGTAAAAGTGTATGTATACACTGCACACAGCTGTTTCGCTGATTGCTGTTTTCAGGCACGATCGGCCGTGTAATCGAGGAGGATAGCAAGCGAGTGAGAGAGAATGGTTATTACCATAATTGATTCTTCACATATCGTCGGGATACCATGGAAAGTTTTTGTTGCGACTTTTTACAGTGTAGCATGTGTATAATATGCTCGAATAAAAAACTACATCAAACGTGCGATATTTTTTCTCAACTACTTACTAAACATTACTATAAAAACACAAGTTATATAACGAGATAAAGCATATCCCACCTTCACTATCGCTATGCGTCCAGTCAACCCTCTCACCGCCAGTCGCAACCCATATTCATCCATCCATAAACCTATCCGCACTCCAAAACGTTGCAAAACTTTATACACACACACACACATATCTCGCTTCCTACGCCTCTTTCGCGCTACCACATTCCCATCTAGCATCCGGCGTAATTCAGGCGTGAGTATTCGCGGCACGTGAATGCCTATCCAGTCATCTGCGACGACGACGACGACAGCGAGGGCAGCTGCCGGTGGCAATATTCGCTCGACTCGTAGGCAGCCGAGCCCCAAGGATGCCCACTATTCTAATTATCAGCGGCGAGAGAGAAAGAGTGTAAGAAGCGAGTGGCAGAGTACATGAGAACGCGGCGAATCTGGAGTTCGCAGCTTTATGAGAGAGTGTATGAGAGAGAGAGAGAGAGAGGTTGGGTGAGGTATGGTGATATTGAAATCAAAGTGGAATGTTTCGAGGGAGATTGTTATTTGAATGAGGTGATTGGAATATTTCGATGGTTGCGGTGGTGAGGTGGTTCTAAACAGGAAGCCAGGTGAATTATGGGTGCAGGTAGTTGTTGTAGGAAAGAGCTGTTGAGATAGGCATCGTAAAGATGCTAGACATAGTGTCGTGTGTGTCATAACGATGTTTGCAGAGAATGTATATGTTCGTGGTATATTCAAGTTGTTTGTATAAATTTAAATTACATTATTCAAAATTACACTTTAAAGCTAATAAGTAAATCTTACAATTACAGATAATCAGGGTATAGGTTTCACATTATTTTATTACATTAAATAACGAAGAATTAACCTATTTTAACTAAATATTAAAGACGTATTCGCTGAATAATGTAAAAACTTCAGTAATGCCGAAAGAATGTAAACAAAAACCAGGATGAAAATTCTTTCTTAGTAACCTCTTCACTCGCACTTTTTCTAACCCCGTACACACTTCCACAGCTCAAGCAGCATTCACCATTTACCTATCCATAAATAAGCATCTTTCACTTCCTCAGCTCGCACTTTTTTACGCGCTCACTCGCTTGCGCTCGCGGCGGCTCGCAATAAACGTCCATCCTGAAAAGTGGGTTTTGCTCGCATCGCCATTAACTCATCGAATTTCCCAACCTTGGCTCACCAGTCGCTACTAGATGCACGCCACACGCTTATGAATAAAAAAGCCGATGTTCACCGTCGCGGATATTTACTCCTATTTTATGCGTCGTCGTAAAAAAAAAGTTCGCTCGAGCTGCTGCTGCCGCCCGCGGCGTTCAAAGACGCGAGCGCGCAAAAGCATATTGCGTAGGTGATAATAGCCCGTCGAGGCTAACGCACCGATCATCATCCTTACTGCTCTCGTTATTTGCGTATCGTGTGCTCTGGATCCTTGATCTCAAGGCTTTTCCGGAATATTTATTCAGAAGAGAGAAGCGGGCTCGTCATTGCACGACTCGAGTCGCAATTGGTCAATTAGCGTTTTCGCAACGATGCCAAGCTGAGTTCGAGTTTTATTATAACAACAATTTTTCAACGAGCTTCAGTAGCAAGAGCTGTTTACTTTTGTGAATTATGAAAGAGTTGCATCTCCTCTGGGATATATGCTGTATGTATTTCTTTAAAAATTAGCCGGAAAAATTAAAATTATGGGAAATAATCATAAACGTAAATATGCTCGGCTAGAAAGTGAGTCTGGTTTTAATGATAGTACTTCATTTTACCATCAACCTCTGGGTTTAAATCATCTCGCCGTCGAATATTAATTTTCATTGATTACTTCAAATCACCGACGAAATTCTTTCGACTCGTTTTTCCCATCAAATCCAAACTTTACTACAAAACTAAACTAATAATAAAATCAACAAATATCTGTACATCCTGCAAGCCTCGGTACGTTACACTACTTTAAAATCAATGTAACGGCCGATCCTCTCCCATCATCCGCAACGACTCCACAGAAACCGCTCTTCTGAAACTGCCCATCTCGCAAAAGGTCAACCCGCAAGCCCGTACCCCTGTGTGAACCCACCGCGCCGATGTCAAATCGTGTCCGGCCGATGAAGAAACGCCGCGTGTCGCACGACCGCAGCTCGCTATATACGTGTCGCGCTTCATTTTCAACGGACCTTCGATCCTGTACATTACACGACGATCGGGCGTATCGAGACCGACGTAATCGCCGTGTCGCTCCTTTGTGCGCATCCGTATACTGGTGCTAGTAGCTCTCCTTCTATCTCGGCGGCCACGTTTCGCAACTTCTTAATCTTAACGGTGGTGCCGGACGAGGTGAGATCGTCAGCAACCTAGATTCGAGGGACGCGCTGCGCTTTTTTGTTGTCGAGGAGCGCGCGAGGCTGATTTTTATCGCTCGCTTATGTGTATGCCGAGCGGGTGAGGCGAGATGCGCGGTTGCGTTTCAAGGATGATGGAGAGTACGCATGGTTTCTAGTTTTGCGTCGCGTGAATTTGCGCGCAAAAAGTGTACGAAACTGGTCTATATAGTGGTCAAGTGCGGTGAGGACAGCTTTGGAATACTTGATGCTCGGGAGTTTGTGAATGTTAATAGTGTTTGTTAATGGCACTAGTTGCGCTAAAAATTTAATCCTTCGAATAAAACATGATTTTTACAGTCACAAAAATTTTAAATACCTTCGTTAGTATTTTTTGCAAACTTATATGAAACTTGTTCAAACGAAAGCGTTACAAAGCTCGGTATACAAATATTCCTTCACTTTTCTCGACCGATCTATTTTTACCGATCTGAATTCATTAATCTTTTTTCAACAAACAACAACAGCAACAATATAATACGCAGTGAAAACGCGTAACAAACTCCTTGCCGGACTATATATTTATGATTTCCTCAATCTCCAAGAGCGCGTTTCGTCCATTCCGCAAGGTATATACCCAAGCTCGCCGCTCACAGTTGAGCGGAAGAGGCGAAAGAAGATTTTATGGTTATCTACATAACGAGAGCGTTAAAGATTAACGAGGTAATGGACCGCCGCCGCCTGTTCTCTCCTCTCTTTCTTTCTCTCTTGGAAGCGTCGCGCCATCATCGCGCGAGCCACACGGCGTTTCGCGTTTCCGTGAAGAAAGTCAAAATAGCTCGCGCCGCTAGAACCGCGAGAGAGAGAGAGAAAAATTCCGCGTGTGCACATACACCGGGTTTTCAAATAGGCGCAAAAAAAGGAAGAACGAGGAAGAAAAAGAACTGTAACACGTGCATTGTTGTCTGGAAGGTGGCTACTGCTGCTGGTGAGGTATAATGGCTATCCCTCGAGTGCAATCGCGCTCGTAAAGTAGCAGCGCAAAAAGATGATTTTGAAAATAAGCGCCGGCGCGGTTCTTCAAATTTTCGACCTATGATGGGGGCCACGCTGTGTTGCGCAAAAAACCCGTTACCGGCTAAACGGCCCGGCGCACGCTCTGAAATTCGGTCTTGAGAAAATTTTCTTCGAGAGCTGGTTCTAGCTCGCGGACCAACAGGTATACAGGTATAGATGTAAGTGTATATATAAATGTATATACGTATACAGTCTACAGTGCGCCGAAGTGAAACTTATCTTTTTATTGATGCTTTGTTGTAAATTGCTTCCTCAAGGTTCGCGCTCGCGCGCGGTAATGAAGATGAAAAAAATCCGAGAAAACGTCGTAAAGCCGGGGAAAAATTTCGAATGCTCGAAGGTAGACGCGAACGTTGTTTTATCGATGTTCGCGAAAACATCGCTGTGTTTTTTTCAGCTAGATATGTATTCCAAGGTGAATTTTTATGGTTATTAGCATAATGCGTGTTGAGCAGCTACTAGTCTGCTTGTTTGTCAGGAGTTCGTTGATTTATCTCTTTCATAATTGCTGGTCGAATAAGCGGTAAATTTTGAATTATTTATATTTTAGTTTGTTAGAAGCATCCATCGGTTGAAAATGTATAAAAAGATTCGTGGAGCTCGTATGACTCCCTCAAATAATTAAAGTGTTACAGCCAAGCTGGTATTTGTATACACAGACGAGCTATTATAACTTAGGATACGTAACAATTACAAACAATTATCTAATTTTTACGACTATATAACCAGACCGCACTGCACTGTTTCTCTTAAACATAATTTATGAAGTCGTTTTTAAAATAAGCCACGACAGGTGGCCGAATAGTTAAAAACAACAGCTTAATTTATTAACTCGTAATTTATTAGCGCACGCTGTGTATGTAGCCACTCCGAGACGTCTAAATTGAAAACTAAAATTTAATAATATCCCCGCACACTCACACATGTACGAAATTGTTATCGTGGAAAAATATTGCCATAGAAGAAAGGCTGTTAATACACGACCATTCATTATGATTACGTGCACGCGCGGATCAAGCGGCGCCGGGCGCGCATGCACTGCAGTACACGTATACGGCAAGATTTGATTTATAAACAATAATACCACATTATCACCCAGCCAGCTCAATAAGAGACGAGCGTCGAAATGAGCGGTTACGGGCGGCTCAAAATTAAAACAATACGTAATTAGGTGAGGTAATCCTCTTATAGACACTCTTAATAAATGTTTGCGGTGTGAAATCGACGTGTGCATCGGAATTTTTCGAATTCCCGCGCGTGCGTATACACAATGCGCGCCGTCACCTTTCGCCGCCGCGCGTACATCTATCCTATATACATATATATAGCAGCGTCTCTGATTGATCGCGGCGGCTCATTGATTGTCTCGCGGCCCATAAATCGCACGCTCGAAGGGGCGGCTGCAGCGCATGTGTGTGTGTTACGGGGTCGACGAAGGACAGTCTTAACCCGTAAGTGTATAGGTAAGTACACGTATAATGCACGCTCCACGTGAGAATTAGAACGTGATGTGCAACGACGACGACGACGAAGCGCAAGCGGCGACGCCTCGGATTCGAGCGGACGCCCACGGATTTTGAGGGGAGAGTAGTTTGCGCGTATAGGATGAATGCTGCGTCGTCGTCGTCGTCGTTAACGTCGAGCGATTGCGAGACAGAGAGGAGAGCAGGAGACTTATGGGACTGCCTGGAAGTGGATATGCAAGGGTTTTGATTGAATTTAATGTAGCGTGCGTGTTATGCGCATTGATTTATTTGAATTGCTCAAAGACACGTGTAATTATGGTATATTTTTTACAAAATTTTTCAGATCACTAAACTTTTATGTATTCCATAAAAAATTCAAATCATTGCTCCGTTATGTTTCGCAAAGGCTTTAATTCTTCTGACTAAAATAATTACGTAATGATAATTATTTCCACAATTTGAACCGAAAAAAAAGAATCTTAACTATCCAATCCATCTCAGCCACGGCTACCGGAGAAATACGACTTCGCCTCCATAAACCCTTCAAGCCAACATCTCGCAGCTCCCACTGCGAAATATCCAACAACAACCACTCGGTATAAACCCCGCGCGATATCTCTCCAGTGCTATGGCGTCGGCGTCGGCGGCGGCATTAAAACGATAATGAATTTCTAATGAACACAGAGCGAGAGGCCGGGTTACACGAGAGCAGCGGCCGCTGTTGCATGTCCCGCGACTACTCACATTGTGATGTCGTGCACATGCAGCAAGGCGTGGCCGCGCGAGCAACAGACAGACACATACATACTTACTCTCGCGCGAGCGATATCTCGCGGATCCTGGTTTCGGAGGGCCGCCGCCGCTCTCTCGCACATTCACTCCGCGACGACGACGACTTCCGTTCTCCTCTCGCGTGGTTTCACTTTTCGCGTCGACTATCTTCGGACATCACGGCAGTGTGTATAAGGGCGCCTTTCGAATCGAAAGATAGGCCGTTGCCTTTTTTTTCAGAGATTCGTGCGCCGTGCTGCCGAGGTTTTTTCAGCCCCGGGTATTACGGCTCAATCAATTTTTTCGTTACGGCGTTACTACACGAGACGGGATCCGCGCGCGGCGACCGCAGATTTCGTTTTATATATACGAGAGCGAGCGGATTATACGGGCGCGGTTGCGAAACCCGCGCGTGTATACAAGCCTCGAGATTTTGGAAATCAAGTGGCTTGATCGCGGCTCCACCCGCGGTCAAATTGAATTTTATAATAATTTGCAGCGCGGCAGTCGTGCGCGCCCACAGTGGATAATTCACTCACTTGTGTGTGCAGTGTAAGTATGCATAAATAAAAAATCGCGCGTTAATGCGCGGCTGCTGGCGCTCTTTGCAAATTATACACATTAGCTTTTTCGGCGTCCTCTCTCCGTAAAAGTATCACCGGGAAGAACAAGAATAAGAAGAAGAGAAGGGGGCAAAGAGGCGAAAGAAAGGCGGCGGCCGCGTTGCGACTTTCTTGCTGTAAATCGTATACCGTTCTAAAAAAAGAGCGCGCGAAAAAAGGACGAGCCTCTCGACTCGCCGCCGCGCGATGAAAGTCAAGTACACCATAGGGGCTCTTACATAATGGGCCTTATGTACCTTCCTCTCTCTTATTCCCCGGCACATCCCTTTCGGATTCTGCAGTTGTGCCTGCGCTCACCTCGATGCAGTCTCGGCGCGCTGGCTACGCCTTTCGCGCTAACTGTATCCGTAAAATACTGGCGCGCGATAGCCGAGGCGGCGGCGGCGGCGGCGGCAACGGCTATATGCAGATTTCAGTTTATTCGCGAGAGAAAGAGAGAGCGAGCAAGCCACGAGAGAGCGCATGTGTGAGCTGCAGTTGTCTGTGTTAGCGTGCGCGAGCTTATGTACACGAGAGTTTTCTCGCTTAGAAATGCCGATAGCGGTCGCGCGCCGACGCCGCTCGGCCGTATGGCCGATTCTCGGGCTCTTACGAAAGAGCCAAGCTAGAGAGAGAGAAGGATCTAACGACGCAGCTGCATGCACACATTCTGCTCCAGAATAAACATGAAACGGACTACGCCCACGTGAAATTCATCTATTGGCGGAAAACACGGGCGGGAGAGAGAGAGCGACTCGGGTGCTGATAAAATACGAATGTTGTTATCCGTTTGTTTTAATTTTGTTGGACATTAGATCAAAGCTTTTAGTTGTTTGTTAGGAATTATTATATAATACCAGTTTAAGTACTTAGGAAATTACAATAAGTCTTAGCAGCGAGTTAAATGAACTCCTTAGTTTATTGTTATTTTTTAAATATAAATTGAAAATTTTTATAACATTATGACGTAAATCATTATTTTTTTTTTTTTAATAAAAGTTTTGATTTATATTACTTTTGACTTGAGAGTCATATAATAACTTTCATACCTATTGTTTTTATTTAAATATTTGTTCTTGAAAGAATCTATTACATAAACGAACTTGATTGTAAAATCTTGTTCGAACCGCAATGAGAAACGACGCGTTCAGTGTACGTACTAACAGAGCAATTGTATTTCATAATTATCGCTGATAAAAAAGCAAGACATTATAATTGACATGTAGATTATACATAAATATGTATATTACTCACAACTTTGTTGCTAATGGGCAGTAAATAAATCGCTGTAATTCCACTGTTCAACTTTATATATGAAAAAGTATCATTCTTTCGTAACCGTTAATCATATTATTTATATATTTATATTATATAATTATTTCGTACGCATAGTGCGTCAATCGATAAATATTTAAACGCTCGATACATGCCTCAAAGGCAAAACGAGATTTATAAAGTACCAAAAGAATTTAGACATATCGTTAAGAGCAATCAGCGCGCCAATTAAGTTGACTTAAGATAATTTTAATAAAAACCATCATTTAAATTTGCCCTAAAATACTAAAAGCACTCTCTTCTAGAACTTTTAGAAATACACGCACGAAAACTAACACACCCTTCCCTCACTCTCTCATCCACAAGATCCTCATAATAAGCATTTATCGCGTGTATACACGAGAAATTATTATCACGCCATCGCCTTAAATTGCGTACACGATGCCCCCTCCCTCCTCTCTCAAAAATCCTCCCATGCGAAAACCTCATCAGCCGCAGCCTCTTAGTATACGTATTACAAGAGCGGTTATACATAGCCGCCGATCTTATTACGCCCTGCACGTGCATACATATACACGGTGGAAAGTCAATTCGTGCAACCCGCGCGGGAGTCGTAGTCGCGCAAGTTTAGGGCGAGGCGCAAGGTAAGAAGACGAGCGAGCTGCAGCAGCGGCGCTCTTCTCTCGTTCCAGTTCTCACGCGGTGCGCCCGCTCGCGCCTTGAACTTATGGCGTTTATTATGCATCGTTACGGAATAGCGCGAGCGGCCCTCGCGAAAGTGCAGCACGAGCGCGCGCGCGGGCGGCCCTATGTGCAGTGCGCACGTTCTCTTTCCCGATGGTGTGTACTTTCGTTTTTAATCGCTGCGCAGCTCTGTATCTGTGTGTGTGTGTGTGTGTGTGTATGGGTATATGGGTTTGCACTTCCCCTTCAGCTTCGCTTTCGTTAATTGCATTCTCGTTCGTTCTCGCTATCATCTGTGTGTGTATATATACGTGTGTGTGAGAGGGAATATGACTTTTGTAATTCTTATTTGCCCCCGTGCTCCCGTTCCGCGATTGGAGCAGCTCAATTTTGCGCCGAGCGCAATTCCATCACGTTCGGGCTGGTTCGGTTTATATACTGCAGGAGTGTACGCGACAGCGGTAGCCTTGTATCTTTATGTACTTCATTCGACGCTAATGGGAATGAAATTGCGCGGGCGAACTTCGTGGCTTCTACATCGTGCGCGATCATATTATTCTTATTTTGGGGCCCGCATCATATTAACCGGTGGGCTTCTCACCTTGACTTGACTGCGCCTGGGTATGTGCAGGAATTTGGCAGATGGTTTGGATTAAGTATATGTACTAGACGTCTTATTTTGCCTTCAGCGTTGCTCAACGGTTGCTTTAATACTTGGAGAGTAGGAAAGCGAATCTTAACAATTTAATAAGCTAGCTCCTATATACGTCGTAACGATACTGTTGAAAATCATTAAAATTTCAGATATTCTCACGTCATTTTAATTCGCAAAAAAAGCATGTTTGAAAACGTAATACATAATTACTCGCGAGCACTGCAGCTCGGGTTATTTCAATTTAAATGCATCGTAAAAAAAATGCTTTACGATCATTGTTATTACACCGCGCGGCGCGTTTATACGACTAGCGCCAACGCAACAAGTCCAACAAAACTCCTCAGCCAACAGCGCTGTGTTATGTTTCTCTCATTCACAAATCAAAAACGTTATACACATGTACGCATTTCCATCATACAAACGTCACGGCTGCAACAATTATCCGCGTCATTAATTAGCGATATACCCCGCCCGAGTCCTAACGCCAATTTATCCAACTAAATCCGAAACTTTATTCTCCATTCATCATTATAATCTATTCATAATTTGCGGCGACGGCGCTCGCAAAAAAAAAAACAAATATCAAACGCGCGCTGTGCGCTATAGCTCGCCATAAATCACTTCTCGCAGACTCTCTTTCCAGTCGCCGAGAGGAGAGTATAGTAGGGAGACAGACACACAGACACACATACAGAGATAGAGAAAAAAGCGCCAACACCTTTGCAAAAAGGAGGCGGGCCGTCATTCAAGCTGTCTACACCGGGGCATTCAATGCAGAATTTGGCGAGGAAACACTTGCGTGCGCCCGATTAATTTATGCGCGTATACGCGTGCGCGCAGAGAGTCTATCTCCGTGGGCAACCTTGCCGAGATGCCGTAATCGCGAGTCGATATAGCGTGGGCGAAATCAAAAGACACTTTACAATGGTACGCGCGCGCGCAATTATCTATAGATTCGAATTAGTGGTATATATATATTGAGAGAGAGAGAGGCCCGATGCATTCATACGGTGTGTAGAGGGGGGGCTTAAGTGGTAGCTTCCCGGGCGCACATCAGACACGCTCTGTCGATATTATATATTGTGCCATGAGCCGCGATGTCTGATGTATGCAAAAATGTTGAGGTTGTGTAAGGCAGGTCTAATAAAATGCAAATGCGAGAGATGGATGGACTTTTTAATTGGGAATTTAAATGCCCACTCGATCAAGAGAGAATGAAAGAGCGTGTGTCTGTGTGCGTGACAGAGAATCTTGGAAATATATTGATGAGCTTTTTGTGGCTGCGATATTTCAAATTAATTGACGGTGGAGGTTAATTAAATAAGCTTCGGAGGATTAAGGTATGGGAAGAAAAAATGGTCGCAGAGGCGATTATTCTTCCGTAAATCTTTTTAATACGTCTGGTCAAAATATTGTTTGCATAATACGCTTGTTTTCGCGATTATTTACACATACGTCTAAAGTAGAGCTGAAAAAATCGTGTTCGGATAATTGCGCTAACCGCGAATGCGACGATATTAACGATCGATCAAAAGGCAAATATATATTCCCATAGTACATATTCACTGGCAGCAATAAATCAGCGATTTATTTACAGAATCCGAACAAAAGCTCGGTTTGAATGCTTCAATCTGCGGAATGCATCGTACAAAACCGAACACGACTTGGAAGCGCCTGGGCGTACACAGTAGACCTTACGAGCGCTTGTTAAATAATCTTTACAAAAGGCCGTAAATCACCGACGAATCAATCGCTCGGGTGGGAGAGTACGAGAAAGAGAGAGAAACTCTCTTCGCCGTTTAGCCGATTACCACTGGAAAGAGAGAGAACGAGAGATTTTCCCGCGGCGCGCGGAGAAAGAGAGAGAGAAGGAATTGAGACGTCACCTCCGGCCCCGGAACACAATGCTGTCGTTAAAAAGAGCAGCGCCTCTCTTGCTATGACGAAACAACCGCAAAGAGGAGATAATGTCTCGGCAGTCTGCGGTGTGTATATCGGCGACTGTAGGCAGATACGCGCGGATGTTTCGCACACACACGCGCAAGTTAGTGCCTCCTTTACACTTGCTTTTATGCTTTTGCAATTGTGAGAGCAGGAGAGATTTTCAGGACGTCTATAGGAAAATCTACGCTAATTTACAATTTCCTGTACGAGAAAGAGTGCGCGAATCTTTATTGGCTTCCCATTAACGCGCCCGTACGTGCTGTGTATGTATATATACGACAGTGATTGTCTGCGGAGCGTGCGGCTGTATAGTTGTTGTATAAGATAAGAGACAACTTAATAAAGCATTCTCGGTTTATGGGAGCGTCCGACTTGCAAATTAAAGACGCCCGCCCCTCTTAATTCGGTGTACAAATTCGTTTTTACGTGTTCGGCCCGAAATTACCATCGTGATAAATGGATTTTTAATTTCAAGGTGCACACACGCGCGTGTGTATAATACAGTGTTCCGCGGCGAAAAAAAAATTGACAACGTAATTTTGTTTAAGAACGAGTTCATTTTTGCCCGGGTATTGTAATTTGCGAAATTCCGTGAGAATTTTACAAATGAGAAAAGTGTGGCAGGAAAGTGGTGGCCGCGTTAACTCCGGATCGCCAAAGTATATACACATAGGGGGAACGGACGTTGTATAATAATTATTTTTAAATTAACAATGACAGCGTATATAATACTCGAAAAAGAAAGGAGTAGTGAAAAGGAATCTGTCAGCCAAATTAAAAACTACTTTAATCATCCGGGCGCGGTGAAAATTCACGAAAGTCGAAGCGGCACGCGCGCGTATACGCCAAATTCCATTGTCTATCTCGTCACAATACGCGCGTACATAAAGAATCCCTTTCAAATGCTAACCCGAAAAGAATTAACGCTCGAACGAAAGTCGACCATCGATCGATTTTTTTTTCTCTCTCTTATCGATGGTCCTGATTAATAGGGTACGCCGCGCGCCTCGATCTCTAACGTCTCTCTTTCTTTCTATCTCTCTATACCTATATGCCCACGTAATCAAGCGCGCACACCGTTGAGTAACGCCGAGTATAAGTGCCTATATACGCCTAGGAGAAAAGAATTTCGCGCCGGGCAAAAAGCTCCGAGCGAGGATGTAACGTCTCGCTCAGCACACTATATACGAGCGATGATTTACAGTTCCGGCGACGGCGTATAGTAGTAAGCGTATCCGACTTCCCCCCTCGGGGCAGGCTGCGCGATTTTTGCGCCGGTCTCAGTTGCGAGAGAGCGGAATCATACATTTTATATCGATAGCTTGTACGCAGCCGTAAAAGTCTCTACTCCCTTTTTCATAACGGAGCAGTCCCTATATTATACGCCTTCACCTTGCACGCGCGTGTATATGCGGGGGCTTATTGAATTATAAGCTTCTCCTTTATGCGCTTCAACGACGATCACGCCGCGGCCATATAATTCGGGCTTGCGCGCACTTTGTTCGATCTTTTATCGAACTCAAGGCTTTCCGTTTTTGCGCGCGCGAAGGTCTCGAGGACGAGCTCGATCGCCACAACGGCGATGTCCGTTACAAGACAAAAAAGCCAATCTCAATGACACAGCGCGCGACGACGACGACGGCCTCGTAAAGGTCTGCTTATAAAGAAAAAAGAAAAGAGAGGAGAAAAAAAGATCCACGAAATTTCGGGATAACGATGAAGATCCGAAGGTGAGCGGCATGCGAAAATCATGCACATCTCGGACTGCAGCAGAGAGCGCAAAGTGAACGGAAAGGAAGTGAAGGGAGGGAAAGGGAGTGAGAGAGCCAAGTGCATATACGCAGCGGGCTTTTGGGAGAATGGAAAGAAGAACGTGAGGACGACCGCGAAGCTCGAATGATAAATGCCTTGCGCAACAGAGCGGCGGCCGAGGTGTGTGCATGTGCAGTTTATAGGAGGTGTGCGCTGAGCGGCCGGCGACCGGCTCATCTTGCCTTGACGCGCTCTTTTTTTCGCGTATACTTATATACTCGTCCCGTTCCCGGGCGTCATTACCCGCGGCCTTCTTTTGCGGAGAGCATGCGAGTGAGAGAGAAAGAGAGTACTTACAGTCGAGGTAGCGGGCACTTCGGACCTTGGACCTCTCGCTCTCTGTCTCTCCCTTATAGTAAGCGCATCCATGTGTGGGCATCCGCCAAAGTTTCTTCTCTCCCTTCGACCTCGAGATGATCCTGTGTACGTGTATATAAGTATATGTAACACCCAGCGAGGCAACGCCTCTCTCTCTATACGCTATACGCGGGGATCGAGTGCAATCTCGCGGAAAGTGATTGTCGAAAAAGTGAAAGTGCGCGCGTCGTCGTCGTCGCGAGAGAGGAAAGAATTAAACTGCCCGGGACAACGGCTCAAATTATACGCTACGCCCAGGCGAGTGTGTGCACACACACACACTTGCACGCGGCGGATGATGGCTTATTAAGCTCCGCGGATAATGCCATTTTTGCGGGGCGACCGCGCGAAAGGCCGTGTGGTGTATACGTGCAGGCTCGAGCTCATGCGCGCAATTATTCGCGAATTATAAAGAGCAAGTAGTACACGTGCGCGCAGGGCTTTCCGACCTCTTTTTACGATATTTCTTTATTATTACGGGCGCGAGTAGAGCGCTAAACGCGCATGTGTGTTTGCGAGCTGTTCGATGCGCTTTTTTGCTAATTATGTAATGGGAGGATAAAAATTAAGTGTGTCGCTGGTGACGGTGGTTGAAGAAGTCAATTTAAGGAGTATTAGTAGGTCGCGGTTTAAGATTCGAACCGAATGTCACGTATTATCTGGAATCGTTTTCGCTAAATGACACGGAGAATCGATAGAAAAAGAGCTTTTAAATCTATAGATTGGCGTGCTTTGAAAAATAACGAAATACTGAAAACTGTAAAATGTGGCTCAGGTTCAAACTTCAAGTACAGCATCTGCGTAATCTATTCATTTTTTTAACGCGTAAATAAACGGTAATAAAGTTTTATTCCACCCTCGGGACATAATCAACCGAAAATATAAACTTCCATGGATTGTCGTTAAAATGGGTTTGAATAATTAACAAACCATATATCTATTTTATTAAACGTTAGGTAATTTGTTTAAGCCGCGTAAATCAACATTCACAAAAAATATACATTTTTTTCAATCAGTTCTCTCTTCATTATAACGGTACCACCTTAATCAAGATTTTCGAATAAAACTTTTTCCAATCAAAATCGAATAAAAATCTTCCCCTCGCATATACAACAAACATAAAACATGCCCAAAACAACCAAACATTTATGCATTTATCACGTATCTAGCAAGCAAGAAAAACAATTAAACTCGAAACTGCCCGTATCCCATCAGTCCCTCTCTTCCTCGGTGTACGACGTGCTCGGGCACTAACGAAGCCGCGGGACTCCGCGTCCAGTCCGTGGCCGCTCGGGGATGTCGTCATTGTAATCGATTATCCGCGATGGCACACACAGAGTTGCAGCGCGACGTTGCGCCAGAGATAGGTAGGGACGTTTGGGCGTACCGTTATACCCGGCTCGCGCGCTCCATTTATCTCCTTCAGCCGCGCGGTAGCGGACGGACAAAGTTAATAAGCGATATCTAGTCCTCGTTGCTGCAACGGCGACGACGACGACGGGATGGCAAGCGGTGCTAGCGTATAATGATTGGACGAGTTGAGCGGGGAGGTTCACTGTCGCCAGAATGGATTTCGCGATTGTGTCCTTTAGGAAGCGAGAGAGGGGCTTTTAAGAAAAGGTATATAAGTATAGATACGGTGCGTGTGTGTGTGAGAGGGAGATAGAGGGATTATGTAGCAAAGTCGAATAGTTTTGTAAGTTGGTGTAGTTGGAGGCAAACAATGAATGATTGTGTTGCAAGCTAAGCGAGAGCGATAAATAGTTTGAATTTTTGCGTGTACAAGTATGTGTGCATTTTGGTGCGACCAAGGTGCGAGACACCTGAAGTTGGAGAAGTTGTGTATCTTGATGGTAGAAAGAAGTTCATGACCTGAAATACAAAAGTGAGAGATCGAATGGGAATACTATTAAAATTTATCCATATAAAAAAAAAGATGTGAAAAACTTCAGGAAAGAAATGAAAATGTAAATACTAAAATTAGGTAAAGATTGAAAGACCGATAAATTGTACACCCGATACCCCCATATATAAATTGCAAATGAGTCAAATACTTAAGCTCTCTAGACTCGCCTCAGTCCATCAAAGTTAGCATTTTTCACCTACATCGCGCGCAGCTACTTTGCAAAGAATCGAGACAATAAAAGACCAATCGAATACCGCAGCGCTTATGCGACCTCACCTCGCCCCATAAAATTAGCCTCGAGAATTTCGACGAAAATTCCTATCCCTCGCGACAGTGCATCCACGCACAAGTCCTGTCCCCACACACGAGAGAGAGAGAGAGAAAAACTCGCATAATTAGCGGAACGGTCGAAGAATGCAGCGACGAGGCGTCGAGCGATCGCGACATCGTCGTCGTCGTCCTCCCCTCCTCTCTACCCGTCGAAACAATGCGGATGTCAGGCAGTACTTTATAGGTACTTTTGCGAGTCTCTCATTGAATTTTAAATGACGCTCAGAGCCATACGGGAGTGTCACTCTCGAACGCGCGCGCGGATATGATACGTATAGACAATCGAAGGATCGACGCGCGCGTGCGACTCTCCTCTATCGGCTCGTAAATCAGCGCAGCTCAGCTCGGCGCAGAATCCGAGATAATGATTTCCATTGCGTCGCATAAGAGAGGCGCCGCGGACAATAACAGCGCCCTTCCCACTTTTCAGCACACCTTCGCTGCGCGACGAGTAATAAGTGTTTCGTTCGGTATCACAGCTTCCGTGGATGTTGATGATACGTATAAAATTTTTGGTCATCATCAGCGAGTGAACGGAGCTCGCTAATTGTCCAGCGCGGCTAATTATCGAGGCGACAACCGCGCGTCACCCTGTCAATCGGCGATTTTATTGCGCGATTTAATACAGGGTTTACAACCGTTATAACGGTTATACCGTTCGCTGCGCCGTGAGATTCAGGGACGCACAAGCGCTGAAATTTTACGAAAAATTGGCGCTCATAAGCCCTCGATAACTCACGCTCTCGATTTTTGTCGTTCACCCCGTAATTCGTGCGCATAGATGTCCCTGGATTACGCGAGTCGCCTCGTAATTTTCGACGCTGAGGTTCATTCGTTCGTTCCTCGTGCGGAAAACCTTCGAAATTACGAGCGGATAAAATCCAGCTCGAGCGCACGTACGTCGAGATATACACACATATTTACGCACGGCGGTCTCGAATATATTTCAGCATTAAAGCGGCGCGTGTGCGCACGTGGTGAAATTTTATTTGCATACTCGGCCCATCCGATTGATTAACGACATAATAATTGCGGATGGCTTCATTAAAGAGACTTATATCCGAAAGGGAAAAAGGATTCGCGATTTATTCGATCCGAAAACGCTTGTTTACAGCCTCGTAAAAACAAAATCTCCGTACGGACGATGATACTTTTTGAAAAACAACATACCGGGCTCTTTACGAGCAACTCTACAAATTCAGTCCCAGCGCACAGTACCGCTCAGCGCTGCGCAAAAGACTCGCAATTAAGATAACCCCCTCTCGGCCCTCATTATCTATCGAATACATCCCGTAAACACGGGCCTCCGCAAAACTCCTGGCGCCTTCAAAGACCGGATTCTCAATAGTAGAGGAAACACGTATACATAGAGGGGTGTACACTGCAACAACAACCACCACTCGGCGCGTTTATCAATATACGCTCATTACAAAGTAGTTTAACCAACAGTACTTTCCGATAAAGGCGCCCGCTCGCTCGCCGCTCGCGCCAAGAAAAAAAAGGAAGGAAAAGAGAGGTAAAGAGGTCTGCAACAGCCTCTCCCTCTCGCACACGTGCTCTCGTAAGAAAGGAGCCCGGTCTCGCGTTGCAGCGGATGGCAAGCGCAGGCAGGAGTGAAAGGCCCACGCCCGTGCCTCGGGCAGTCATCGCCGCGCGCGCACGTCCTCTCTCTCTCTCTCTCTCTCTCTTCACTTCGCAAGGGCGAACTCGCGCTTTGTGCGCGCTCGCGAGCACCTACACGAGAGGAGAGGAGAGTTACACCATATGCCCACTACTACTACTACTACTACGGCGCATTATCTACGCTTTATTTATGTACAAGCCGGGGTGTTGCGCGCTCTCGCGCGGATATGAGCGCGAAAATTTTCTAAGGTTTAGAGCCGTTATACTATGTGTCGGTACAGCTGTGTGTATATATAGATTGTGGGTGAAAAAAGTGCCTGGAATTATATGCCCTCCGTTGCGAAATTTCGCGAGCGGTGTGTATGTGTTGTATGGGGAAGCAAGAGACGGCTCCCGGAGATTTATAAGCGATGAGGGAGAGTGTATGTGTGTGTGTGTGTGTCTAGCTCGGGAAAGCGAGAAAGGGGGAAACGATTTATTTTGCGCGTGTGGTTAAGGTGTGTGGATTATGGGCATGCTTCATTAGGGCGGTGTCGAACATCCGAAATAACATAGCGCGCGGGCTCTTTCGTACGTATAGGATACGTGAGGCGAAATTACACGGCGGCTTCCTATATATATATAATGTATAACGGTGCGCTCGCCTCGAGTTTCGTAAGAGTTATAATGTAATAAATAATATTTGCACAGCGGAAATGCATTTAAAAATCATAAATAGACATGAAATGGAAATGTATAGATTAAATTAATAGTAAATTAAAAATTAGTTTACTATAATTATAAGACCGCATTTTATGTTCCACTTGGATCGATATTGTATTTAATAAAACGCATAACGACAAAAAATACACTTGCCGAACCTGCTATGTATATACCTTCCGCATAACTGTAATATACACCGATCTCTGGTCACCTCTCGAAATGACGCGCGATCGAGGGAATCCCACCTGACCGATATCAGGTCAACTCCTTATCTCTCTTTCTCTCGTGCTGCTCCACCCGAAATTAGGTTCATTACCTGTGGCAATAATCGCCTGAATTTCATAATGCACCGCGAATTAAGATCCACCAGGGTGGCTCTTATCCCAAATAACAGCCTCGCGAGGTTACCTGAGAAAATTATCCCCTCGTATAAACACGAATTCCCACCGATCTCTCCTCTCTCCTCATTTGAAATATATGTAAAAACGAATTAAGGCGCATTATGCTAATGTGCGGCTATATATGGGTGTACCCTCATCCTAAACTCTCCTCTCGCATTAATTCATTAATACCTCATCATCATCTCGCTGCTCCTCGTCAAACTGTCCCATCACCCGCCGGCGACGGCGTTATTCTCGTAAAATTTGCATTTTCGGTCTTCTTCATTTTCGTCCTCTTCGCGAGCGACGCTGCTCCTTTCACTCGGGCGAGGCTATACTCTCATATTATATACTGTCATCCGGCTCTCGTGTGTTCTCATATGTATATATAAAAGTAAGCGGCGTCCGCGCGCAATCTCAAACATCTTTCTCTCTTACTCTTTCTCGAAGGAGCACGAGAAACTGTATCCGATTGTTTAGGGATGAAGAAGAAGAAGAAGGAGGAGAAGAAGGAGAGGAGAGATGATCCGATTGTTATGTCGTAAGCGCTGCCGTTCGTGCACGGCGCACAGATACACACGTAGACACGGAAAAGGGCCTTGATACCGTTGCTGCTGCTGCTGCCGTGTGGCTACTCCTCTCGGCTGCTGCTCTTGTTTCAGAATCGCCTCGGAAAGTTCGATGCTATCGAGCGTGTAGCTTTTTTTAGCCTGGCCATGCTGCTGCTGCTGCTACTACTCGTCGACGACCTTTACTGTATCTCTCGGCCGTTGTCTTTTTTTTCCTCGGTTCCGCGCGTGCCTTTTGTGCTCGCCTCTGTGGAGTGCCCGCACGCGAGAGAGGCTTTGTTTTTCCGCGGGGTAGTGGTGCGTGATGAGTCCATCGATTGATGCGCTAGTGCTCGCGAGCGGTCTTGAAAGTTTATCGGGATCGCAGCTTTAACACTACTCTTTAAACATGAATTAATGGAGCCTCAATGAATATCTCTGAGAGGTAAGTTTTAGTTTTCTATACGACTTTATTTATTCAAGAGAAGTGCTCATTTATTATGATCGATTTTATCATAAAATACAACATTTAAATTTACATAAACATTTAATCGTTATTTTATTCAAAATTTAACAAAGAAACTCCTTACTGAAATTTCTCCATAAATCGTTCCCCCATCCCAGCTCGATTTGCAATTGAAAGCATCGCGCGCAGCCTTTCCATCATCCCGAAAACACGAGCCGCGCGATAGCCGCACCACGTCCATAGCCATCGACAGCAATATCTCACAGCTCGCGGCTCGCGCGTGGCGCACAGACACAACACCTAACGGGCCCCTCGTTTGTAAAGTAATACGTCAATTAATGACAACTCGGCCTCGGCCACTCCATAAACCACCAGAGCGCGCCCGCTTACTTACTTTACCACTATTACCCGCGCCGCCGCCACCACACCAGAGCTTTCGCGCTTATAAAACAACGACGCGTACTATTTGGACAGCGCTATACGTGTAACAGTATAAATCCTCGAAATGCAGATCGCGTGCGCTTCTCTGAGCTCTCCCTCCCATCGTAATTTCATCTCCACATCCTCCCTCTCTTCATTTCCGAGAATTTATCGCAAGGAATAAACCTCACGAGGAATTTATCGCGCGCGGAAGTGACGGGGCGCCGCGTTGTATAGTACACCAGAGAGGATCTTCTATACACTATGGGCCCCCTTGCACGTAGGCGTGTGCTCTCGCTCGCTCGCATTCTCTGCCCGCGTGGCCTCCGCCTCGTCCATCCCGTTTAACCCGTTACCGTACGCCGCCTCTGCCGCGAAAAAATTCCCTTCGCCGGCGCTCGTGCATCTTCCTTCGTGCCATCGGACACGCTCTCCTCCTCGTAGCTGCTCCTGCAGCAGCAGCAGCAGCCGAGATTATCGGATTATATCTCTCGGTGCAAGCGCTTTCTAAACGCTTTTTCTCTCGCGAGCCCTGATGTATACGCCCCAGCGCACAGGAGGAGTAGCTACGTGTGTGTGTGCGAACTTTAACTTCCAGGCTGGCTGATTTACTAGTTGCTCGGGATTAGCCGGTAGGTGAAGAAGAAGCGGAGCGCACGGCGCAAAAATCGACGGCAGCCCGATGATATAAGCGCGCACGCACGCATCCGCGAGGCGAAAAAGTTGTACTCCCCTGATTGGGATCTTCGAACGCGCGCTCTCTATATAACCCGCTACCGATGCTGCTGCCGCTGCTGCTCCTGACCGGTCTCTCTTTCTCTCAGCGCGTTAGAGAGTTTCGTAATAGAAAGACTGTTTCGTCAGCCGCGCGACGTCGTATATACACACACATACAGCTTTTGCTCATCGAAAATCGCGAGCACGAGACCGTGCGAAATTGTGCGCCGCCGCTCTCGGCTGAGAGAAAAAGGCGGCTGCTGCTGGGTGGAGCCGCGCGCTCTGCAGGCGGCTGCTTTAACGAGATATATCCGCCGCTGTGTACTTTATATATTATATATACACAAGAGTCTTGCTCAACTCGGCCGATGTCCTCGAGTTATCGCGATAAGCGAGGCCATCCCGGGCGAGGACACGCTGCTCTCTGTACGGGATCCGCAAGCCAAGGGATAAGCATCGCGGTAGGCGCGAGGGTGCAGCAGGAGCAGTATACCTCTTTCGGAGGTCGCTTTTCAATATATATATATGCAACGGCAGCTGTGCGGTTCTAGGCAGCCCCCGTGATTGCGCTTGCGAGCGGTCTGCATCGAGATAAAGATAAAGAGAGAGGTTAGAGGGATATAGACCGGTTGGAGTGATAAGCGCGTTATTGGTATTGTTTTGGAGAAGTTATTTTAATGAGATGACCCCCTTTGTGCACGCTGATGCTTGCGTAAATATGGGATAGCGATTTTTCTGTGCGATGATGCTTGATTGAATGGAGGCTCGTGATTTGTTTACTCTGGACTGGAATGGTGACCCTGAATATTGGTCCTTGAAGGTCGTTAAATACGGTGCGGCTATAGCAATAGGCTTCCTAAAATAAATTGCGTAAGTATATATAGTATTTTTGTGTATTCAAATCTACCGTAAACCCGTTTCGCAGGGTATACCTGTAATTAATCAAGTTGTTCCTATTGAATGATCTTTGTCAACAACTGCTTAAATAATCAAAGGGCTCGTCATTGATTGATTAATGTGTTGCATAAAAACTCATCACAAGATCACTCAAGTGTATTCTAATCCGACCCTGCATATGTGGTCATCTTCACCTAAGGCACAGAACTCCTTTTACGTAACGTCGTCATCGTCGCTCATCGTAGGTATTCGCGGCCAGAAATCGACCTCCTTATAAACTGCTCTAGTAAAGTTTGAGCTTCCACAATGCCGTTATGTCTCTCCACGGTGGTTCCTATGCTCTCCGCGTTCCCGATGAAGCGAAAGAAGATCCGGCTGATGCTGACCAGCAAACGATAGCATCGGCGATCTTCGACTATTCCAAACTCTCGTGCCTTCATCGCGATGACATGGATAGAGTCGTGATTGAAATATGAAAGTTCCCGGGGAAAAATGATGAAATTCCGGCCAGTTGTATTATTTTATGGGAGCAGCGATGAATCAAAACATACTGGACTAATGAAGTCATCGGTCATATCTTCGTTCGAGCGTCAATTTTCGCCCCGGAATTAAGATTGTCAACGGTATTCAGTATCATTGTGCGAGATTGTTGACCAGAGTGAGAGAGAGACAGGCGTACTTTTTGTACTCAATGGAAATGGAAATTCATTGTATATCCTTTCCATCGGCTATTCTCCAACGTAAATAAACACTGAGAGAAAGAGATGCCAAGCGTAGTTGCGCGCGGCGAGAGGCCCGTTGTGTCGAGCGGCCGATCTAAATTCATGAGATTCCAGGGAGAAGCGTCTCCGAATATTCACTTGACGAGAGAGCGTTAAATCTGGGTCGCCTGATACGGGCGCGGATCCAATTTCGTATGATGAACCGTTCGATCTTTTTGACTTAGCCTCTCTTTCTCTCCCTCTCTATACTTCCTCTTTCTACGGGATCGTCAGACCGATCGAAACTGTCTCACTTCAATCCTCGCTTTCTTGGAAAGACTTTACAGTCTTGCGGAAGCGAGGATAATTCGTGGACACGTGGAACAAGCCGTCCGAGACGATGTTCAGTGTCTAGTATACTGGCGCGCAATAAGAACGGGATCTCGATCGGTACTCACGCCAACAAAAGTATGATTCTTGAAGCTATGAAGTAGGTAGAGTAAAGTGGACCTTCCCCTCCCTCTACGACCGGAACAGACGCGCGTACATTCAAGGTGATTTTTTACAACCGATTTTTTGGATACTCTTGCGCGCGTGATCGGTAAGGAAGAAGAGAAGGATTTACGCAGTAGCACATGATTCTCACGACTGTTCTGGGCTGAATTTGAGGAATTTTTATATAAGAAGTCGTTATTTCACGAGGAGTTTTGCGCTATTGATGAAACACCGCGAGGAAGCGCAGAGTCATGGTATAAATCAGTAGGTCAGTCGTTTTTCTTCACCAGCAAAAAGCCAGTAGTTGAAGCCAACTTTATTTTTACATTGGAATTATCGGGTGCAAAAAGTAATGGTTTTGTAGTGTATAATTTAACGTTTTTACGGGTGAACGTGAATGATAAATTTTAATCAGAAATGTTTCAGGCTCTAATGAATCGTAACAAAGCTCAGTTTTAATTAATACATTTTCCTGCTCCGAACTTAGTATTACGTATAACTTCTACATTTCAATTGATTTCACTCTCTACACCAATTACCCAACCCAAATTATTAATTTGTCCCTTACGCTCCCATTCTAATATTGTATTCTTCTGACGTCATTAACAGTAGCACTCCTACTAACGAACGCGTGGCATGCGCGCACGCACTGCCGGTATCGAGAAAACATTTTTTCAGCGTATATATCGTCGAGGGCCATTGTAACATCAATCAACGAATCTGGCTCTTGTGGTTTATATCTGCTGCAAACCTACTCGTTCGGAAATTCCTTACAGTCATCCTGACAAATGGATCTGTAAAGTCGATCGCGCGTCAATCAGTCAAGCGTACGCGCGCGCCCGCTCTTTCTTTTTGGCGTCGATTTCAATAAACGAACATCAGACGATATTGAACATCCGCGATGAGCTAAATGATGTTTTATTGTAAATCAGGCGAAGCGCTCGCCTTGAGGAAATGTGTATATCTCGATCTGCAAAAACACGTGGGATCGTCGTAATAACATCGTTCGTCGTGTGGGTATATGAAGCGGATTAGCATATTTTCTAAATTTATGAGCAGAGCCTTTTTTTCGAGACAGATTTGTTTGTCGTACAGCTTAAAAATCAATTAATAAACCCCGTTGGCTATAAAAAGAAGTGCATCATGAGACGTTTTAAGATGTTTTTCTCTAGAAAAAAATTTACTCGAGATTAATACTTTTTCATAAACATTCGCGCCTATTATAGATCATCAGCCATAAAATTCATCAATTCAAACGTTTCGTCCTCCTCTAAAACAGTCAAGCAAACTATTCCATATCACATCCGCCAATCTCTCTCCCGTATCTCGCCTCACACAAAAGACAGATTACTTTCAAACGTTAGAGCGCGGAGACGAGCAACAATAGAAACTCCACCTTTGCGCAACGCACAAAATCGAAATCGGCAAAAACAGGCGCTAACCCGCGATGGCCGTTCGCGCCTTGGCTTAACAAATCGCGACTTTCGAATCTTCGCCGCGTACATACCGCCCGACTTTTTTTCCCCTCTCCATCCCAGAGATCAAATCTATCCCGATGATGCTTGCTCGCTCGCATCACGCGTACAAACGCGCGGGATCTGTGGAAGTCATCTCACGATAAAGTGTACGTGCGCGGGGCAAGAAGAAGCCGATTATCTGTTCTGGAGCGTGGTGCTATAGTGGTAGTATACGTACGTACGTAACCGGGAAGAAGCACCGTGCAAATCGCGCCGCTGCCACCGGCAAGAGCGTCGGGCGTAATATCGGTCGCGCGGATCGATCGGCCCGACGATCGATGGCCGATCATCGCAGGCTTGCGCAACGCGCGCGCGTCTGGCCATAGGCGGGTTAGGTCGAGATAGAGAGGATGTCTGGGCAGAGAGTTATTTAGAAAAATAATTGCCCGAGTGGAGAGGGCGAAGTATGCGAGATGGGGTTCTGATCTAGCGAAAATTGAAGTTAGATTGTCAGTTATTTTTAGTATGCAACATGTGATCGGTATTGCAATCACCGTTTCGTCAGCGATGAAAATTTTTTTATGTTGTCATAATTTACTAAATAAATTTGTTATTAATTATTTAGAAAATTGTTTAAGTAATAGCACAAGTTATTATTGTTGCTTCGTCATAGAGGAAGGTTTGTAACGGTGAAAAACATTTTCGAGACTGTATTGGTTTTGACTAAGATCAAAGTGTATGAAAAATGCTATTGGAACGACTGAATGCAGGGAATCCATCGGCATTCATACTATCAGAAATCATTAAAAAAAAGTATTAAATTATTACTGACCGAGAAAATTTAAGAATGCTAAGTGCCAATAAATAATATGAAAAATGACAAAAATCATTTCATATTAGGTGATTTCAACATAGATCTGCTTCAACTGAATAACACTAGCCAAGAATACTTAAATAACTTTCTGGAGGAAGCATTTACCTCTGCAGAACTTTACTGTTAATCATGTCAATTTTGGTTGAATAAATAAATAAAAAATAATTAAATAAATAAATACATTAAGATAAATTCGTGAGATAAATTAGAGACTGTATTATTTTTATATCACATTTCAACAGGTGGGTTTGTTAACTGAAAAAAATATGTTGTTTGTTCAAGGAAATCGGACTTTTTTTCAAGTAAATATTACTTGTTTTAACCCTTTGCGGCATAGTGTTCCCTGAGAGGGAACATCTACCTTTTATCACTTTTTTGCCATTTATTCTATAACTAATGGATTTCTGTTGGGTTTTTTGCATTTTGTTGGTAACTTATAAGTTACCGAACGTATAAAAATTTTCCAGCAAACATAAACATTGATTGTTATTGTTTTATAAATAAACAAATTTAAAAAAAACGTGATTTTATCAGAAAAATTCATTTTTGACGAGACTTTTCAAAATGTTTTCTTATCACTACAATGATGTCTTTGGGGGCGCTGATAACGAATATGACATTGTATTTTCAAAATTCCTTATCCAAGATGGCGGCTAATAATTTTTCGCATTTTTAGTCGTCAGTTCGTGAAAATTCGTATACTACGATTTTTGGGGGTGCTGATAACGAATCTGACATTAGATTTTCAAAATTTCTTATTATATACGAAGTTTCACGAACTCACGACTAAAAATGCGAAAAATTATTAGCCGCCATCTTGGATCCGCCATCTTGGATGAGGAATTTAGAAAATCTAATGCCAGATTCGTATTCAGCGACCCCAAAAACCCCCGAGTAAGAAATTTCAAGTCAAAATAGTGAATAGAAAAATGTATGCTGCAAAGGGTTAAGAAAGTGCATAAAAAAGGTATCATATCATGGAATGACCATCTGTGATGTGTCGATCATGGGCTGAGCTAATATACTGGCTTTTAGGTCCTCTAATCATTAAGAAGAGTATGGGTTTGGTAAAATTCTTATCTACCATACCCACACCAAGTTGAGCTCACACACCGAACCGGATCTCCAAACACCGTTCGTCTTCAAATTGATAACTTTATCGGATAAAACCTTAATATTTAAAGAAATGGTTACTTTTTTATATCTAGACAAAAAACAGCCCTAATGAACACTCCTCTTTTGATATCTAACATCACTAAACGTGAATACCATAATAAATTCCCGAATTTGTGCAGATACGAATGAAAATATCTTACTGTGGCGCTATTTTTTCCAGCATTTTGTCATCAAACATTTCAACTAGTTGTATTGCCTGTTCTAGATCCATAGGAGGTTCGTAGAATTTTTCTTCTATATTTTGTAGTGGACAATGTGAAAAAGCTGTAGACACATGTATGAATGCCTATAAACATCAACATATTAACATTCGATATATTTGAAGGTAAATTATAAAACAATAATTATAGTATTGCAATCGCATATCAAGTAATATACCTTAATATTTTTCATTTCCCTGACAAGCATTAACACCATTTTGGTACCTTTAACATTGATATTTATTACAGAACGAAGACTGGCATCGAAACGAACGGTTGCAGCTACGTGAAATACTACATGAGTGTTTTCTATGAGTATTTTTCGATTTTCGGGAGATAAGCCCAAATCTTGTTGCCCAGTATCACCTTCAATTAGGACGATGTGTTTGGAGAAATTAGGTCGTTGTTTCTTTAACTTCTCATAACACTATTAATAACAGATGACTTTAATAAGATGTTATAACATCGTAATTTCAAATCATTAAATTATTTCGTTTTTTGAAAAATCTTGTTAATTTTTAGTTAGTAAAAAATTTTTAAGAATATTTTATGCCTATATCAATTATTTGATTAAAATGATTATTACTGTCAATTGTATACAAAACCAATCGCAAACAATATAATATAATTTTACAAACACATAAATCTCAATACCTAAGTTTTGTTTGAGTACGCGAACTTGTTCACGTATAGAAATTTGTAAGGTATATAATTTCAGTATCTTTTATTTGAAACTATAGTATACTTACAATATCTTCAAATTGTTCTTTTATTCTTTCCTCTGTTGATTTTCCTCTTTTCGCGCGCATCAATAAGTAAATATTTCCTATTTTTGGAAATACTCTAAAACGATAAATTTTTCACGTTTAATTTACACGAAAGTTAGGTTTATAACTATTATAACTTATCACTTCTTACGAGTTTAAACTTACCGAAGTAGTTTTTCGATGATAAGTTTACCGATGAAACCGGAACCTCCTGTGATTAATACATTGGTGCCATTGTAGAATTCACCCAACTCACTCTTTACATGATCTTTATCAGTCATGGTTAACATTTCATCAAGGTGAGCATTATTCTTTATTTCTGTATTGTTGGGTTCCATGCTTATTTAAATACTATAACAAAATTAATACATAAATATCATACTAAACAATTAAGAGTATTAACTGAAAATCTACAAAAAGAAAAAAGTAGTATGATACAGAGACTAGGCAAAACTGTTATATTATGTTTCGATTTTGAGTCATCTGAAGCGTACAATTTTTGAGGGGTCAAATTTTTTTATTAATGTTCTCTGCAAAATAATGTAGCATCGCTTGTTTCGTTAAACATCTACTTTAGTTCATCTTTCTACGACTTTCTTTTCAAGATCTAACTGTGTGAGTTTTGAAAACTTGCATATATCTTAAAATGAAATCGTTATTTCTGCAAATCAAAATTTACGCATTTAGATCTCAGCCTGTCGTTTGGAAATAGTTATTTTCGACACTTACGTGCGCAAAGTTCGAATTCCCGCACGCTCGGCAAAAAGCGAGTGCTGAACATTGAACTTTCCGCACGTCGAATCAAAAAATGCTGTACGATATATGTTGGGGAAAGAAATTATCATCTCGTGTGCCTTTCAATCCTTGCCGAAAATCTACTTTCCCGCACTCGTATCGTACTGTACTATTGATACGACGTGTGGGAAGCTTCATTTTGGTCATGCCTTTTTATTCAAGCGTGCGCGAAAGCGAACTTCGCGCACGGGGTGTGAATAAAAATTGTTCGATACGCGTGCGAAAAATAATTCTAGACTCGTGAGACTTCCACTCGTCCGAGAATCATCTCTCTCGCACTAGTATCGAAATATACTATTATCTGAATTCATAGTATTAATAACTTCTGATTATTTTAAAAAGAATGCAATTGTTAAACATTTATAGTTGTTTTGGATAATTCAAAATTATAACAAAAAATTTTGTTTCTTTTAATTTACAAAATATAGTTTTCAAAAGCTTAAAAATTATAGCATAAAATGTTTTATAATCAAGTTGTTTAAATTCTTGAATAAACGTTACGATCCTTCAAAATGAATCAAAAGAAGAATGGCAATTAATAACCTTATGAAATTTCATATATCTATATAACAGTAAATAAATCACTGTATTTTTGTAATGAAATGTAGTATTGTAATTTTGGTTTTATCGAAATAATGTTGTAAAGATTTATTAATATTCGAATTTAAGCCTTTTATTTTTTTCATTTTTTTTATTTTAGTGGTTTTAGATCGTTACTTAAGGTAAAGTAGTACCATTTTCATATAATTGTAAAAAATAAAATCTATTGTCATTTATGCTCGCCAAGTTTTGCGTTCTTCCGTGTAAACATGAAATGATGAAAGAATTTTAATTTGTTTTATAAGTATGATCAAGAGTAAGTATGCCTTAAATTTGGAAATTTTATTGTAATTTTTACTTTTCTAATTAAGAAATGACCTATATCTCATATTCAATCACGGATTATTTATAAATTATTTTTACTGTAATATGAGTACATCATTTTTTTTTACAAATTTTAATTATTTTTCCAAAGGTACAAGTTTGAAGTTGATCAATGAAATCACACCAAAGTACTTGCTAAGTCGCGCTTTTTATTTTTCCATTATTCTTTTAAAAACTTATTAATTTGTAGTCTCGGTTGATTAAATGAATAGATTTATTGATTTATTCAATGTCCAACATTGTAGGAAATTATAAAAATTATTTTTTTAACTAATTATATCGTGAAACACTTGAGTATGGCAATGCAAAATATTGTTTATGGGAACTTAACGCGCCACTGTATTTGAAAAACTGTCAATATTTTGAAGAACGTATAAAACTTCGCAGAAGACTCACTGAATATTGGCAGCATAAACCAAAACTAAAAACTAAGAACTTTGACCACTTTAACTGTCGAGGCGTCTTTCGTAGATCAAGGTGGAAACGCGACTGTGGGAGTTTTACTGGATTCCCAACGTTATAAAAGCAAACGCAAAACGATCTAAGCAGCTCTCTGCTACTTAAATTGCGAATTAGTATATGACGCGGGGTTTGTGCGCAAATACTCTTTTGAAACTCATGAGTGACCAATATTCTGTTGTTTCTTCCTATTTTTCATTTTATCTATTCATTTGCAGGTGTACTAGCTTACGATAATTTCTGTTCGAGAATTTAATATTTATTTTCGGGTATGTTGCTATAAGTCACATTTCTATTAATTTAATTAGAGAAATTGCAGAAAATTAATACTTCACTGAGAAAAATTATAAATTATTAGTTGTATTAAACTAAAGCATGCATAATACAAAGATGCACAAATAAATAAAATATAAACACGCACATAAATAAAAAGTGTAAGAATATAACCATTAATATTAATAAAAAATACTGGTGTGTGACATTAATAGATTCGATTATAATTACTATAGTAATTATGATTACTATAGTAATCATGTAATTCGCTGTTTTAAATGAAATAGAAATCTAATTTCACGCGCACTTCGTTTAACATTATAATGAACCTCGTATAAATATCATAAAATTAAAAAAAAAAACAAACAAAAATTTAAGAATGATTTTAAACTTCAGCTAGAAAATTATTTTTTTACACTGAAAAAAATGTTAGGCTCTTGGAACCATACTTTCGATTTGCTGTATTAGCACTATTTATACTGATAATTTACCCTTACAGACGGCTGCAGCAGCTATTTATTTGTATAATGTAACGGTACTATTGATCAGATGCCAGAACTGTATTATTACAGCTCTGATAAAGGTACGATTCAGTTATGCCGCCTGTATTTGTTTGTTGACAACCTAACCTATAACCTAAAAAAGTAAAAGTCCGCCGCATCAACCGAGTGTTCGCAATCTGCTTTTGCGTATTTCATCTTTAATCCAGTGTATTTATCAATCGAGCTTATTTTAATGAAAAATATGTATATATGTCGAATCATAACCTATTTAATGCTTCGACAAAAGAACTCTATAAGTACATTAGCACTTTCAGTGTATCTTGTACAGCTCGCACAGCTGTACGCAGGCTTTGTTACTGTTACCTACAAAATTCAGCCAAACAAAATCAGCCGAACAGTATCGTTGTCAGAGCCGTACTTACAGTTCTCACAGCGTGAAATTTTTTTCAGTGTACCACTTTATCCACCGTTAGTTATAGCTATAAAATTATAAAAAAAAAAATAATTTCTTTGCTTCAATATTTTTAAAAGTTTACGTTCCGCGTAGTACTAGTAGAAATAAAGAAGTAAATTTTATTTATAATGATTATTTCAATTTTTCTTGATATTTATAAGTAATAATTACTTTGGCTATATTATTATTATATAATTTATTTACTGGTGATCAAAATTATTTTTGCAGCATTATTAAAAATTTTAGTGAATAGAAATAAGAATCATGTACAAAATATGAATCATGAAATTATAAAAATAGTGTAACTTCATCATTATAACTGGCGAAAATTCAGAACTGTTTTAAATTATTATTATATAAAAATGTATTAAAAAAACAAATAATCTTATTGATTTAATTATAAAAATATATTTAGAAATTATTTAGAAAAATATTATTTATTCAATATATATAATAATATAAAGAATATAACAATATAGAAATATTTACAATTATAACAGTGTGAATTATTTTGTAACTAGATAATATGAGCTAAACAGTCTGAAATTAAAGCATGGTTTCGTGTTAGTCACATGTCTAACAAGGGGAGCACGAGGATGAGGGTCCTGGATTTGGCTAAAACTTTAGGAGGTACTTCTTTATTACAAACAATGAGACACATGTCACGGGGTTTTGCTGAATGAGCCTTTCGTTCCGAGACCCAAGCTATTTTATGTCTAAAATAAAAAATTTTTGATAAAAATGTGGTCTCTTTCTTTGGCTATAGCTTTCTGAATATTTCATATTTATCATGTATAATTACCGAAAAAACAATATAATTGCCATTGAGATCGGAAAACCCACCTAACTCCACTGAAATTTTTGTTCATTCCCGGAATAACCACGTAAAGTGAAAGTCGATTTCTAAGACATGAACGCTATTTGGTCTAGTTACTACGGTAAAAAATATGTTATTTATTGGATTATTCTATTCATAGACGCAGTGTTGCATTTAATCTCATTTGTCTTGATTTATAATACCGATGCGAAACTGCGAAACTAAAAACTCGATTTACTCGAAAGAATGAAAAGTGGAGATAAGTCGTTATTCCTAGAAGCCACAGATATATTGGCTTTATGAAAATAATTATGTATGTGAATTTAAGTGTTGTATATATATCAAATAACGGGATTGAACTGATATATTTTTACTTAAACAAAATTAAAGTATCATTGATATTCTGTATCCATTGTTAGGTACCAAATGATATTACATCGGTCATCTGAATCGCTATATTAGTCATCCATTGTTGTCAGTTATTTGCATAATTCTTAAAATTCACCGACATTGAATGTGACGTTACTTCTTCAGTACATTAGCAGAAGCCGGCTAGCACAAATGCATTGAACTATATTGTGTTGTTTGAAAGTGAAAATCGAGTCAAAAAAATTATCAGCTGCAGGAAAAGTGTGTAGAAATATTGATTATTTAGTTTATTAAAATTATCGTTAAGTTTATATATAACTATTGTAGTGAAAGGCTATTGACCAATATTTTATGTGTAATAGTTTTCGTAGTCACAAATTAGTATTCATTTTATTTGTCCATTTATAAAGGAACCAACGCAATAAATCTCGAATTGAATGTAATGCTATTATTCTCGTTCTGATTGATTAATTTTGTAGAAACATGTAGCCTACTTTACGTTATTTGTTTATAAATTTTTGTGAGGTTGAAGTTTCAAATACCCAGGACCACGTGTGTACATAGTACATCGCACGCACAAATATCCGCTAGTTGTAAGTAAATCCCTTATATGATTTAAGAATTTGAGAATTCGAAATAATCTATTTTGTGCTCGAACGATCTCGAAATCTGGAATAATCGTTGATTCGAAGTATAAGTTTCGAAATAGCAGAAGCAATTATACTAATTTAACTTTACATAATGATTAAATCATAACGGTTGTAACCGTAGAGCATATACTACTGGAGGGAGCTTACAATGCAGAAAAGTGTAGGCGAGCCGCAAAGACAGACAGCTAGATTAGCGGGAACAGCTTTTTCTCGCACACACGCTTTCATTAAAGACTTTCCTAAAGTTTTCTCAATGTTTTTACACTCATGAATAACGTCAGGGAACGAATGATATTCGGGAGGGGATTGCAACAGCCAATGAGAGCGCGTCTGAGAGAGATAGCTGTTCCCGCTAAGCTAGCTGTCTCTCTTCGGCTGGCCTACACTTGTCTGCATTGTGTGCTCCTTTCAGTAGTATATGCTCTAAGGTTGTAACGTAGGAGAGGACGAGTGAATTAAAATGAATTAATCGCGTAAAAAAGTATGCAACGACCCGGTTTGTTAAAAATCTCATTTATAGGTAATATTATTGATGTTTTATCTTTATAGTGAGTAGTGAGAATTTAAAATAAATTTGGAATAGAGAAATTAAAAAAAGTACTAGGAATCAATACGATAATATAAATATGTGTGCTAGGGAAAGACCGCCATTTGAACAAAAACAGAAAGAGGCTTTATTAGTGTTTTATCTATTTCTGTAGAAGAAAAGAGATAAAAGCAGAGGTAATACTTTAAAATAAATTGAGACATATTCTACAAGTGTTTTTCTATTGAAATAAGTACAAAGAATCGATTTTTCTTTAAAAGGTGTCTCCAGCATCCTTAAATTACTTATGAAATAAATGTGTTCCGGGATCTGAATATGAAGAAAGCATCCATAAATATGTAATATATGAAAGAAATTAATAACTTTCTACGTTCTAAACCTCGGAATATGACTTTTCGTACGCGCCAAGAATGGGAGTAACTTAGTACCAGAAGAAATACTTACTTATTTAAATGTCATCTTGATAGGTTTGTTATATCATATCATCATCATAAGCTAGTATTGGACGCTGAGGCATTCAGTCTTATTCATTATTGATATTATCCATATTACTATCTATCTCTAACTGCTTCTTATCAAGTTTTCTCGTCGGGGGAAGATGTTCTGCATTCGGATGCACCCCCACGTAGTGGAATCTAATAGCTTGCTCGAGTTAAGCATGCAGATCAAAGCTCTTCAGCAATCTATCTTGATAAAGGTGACGCCAATTTTTAAAAACGCTCTCTTTTTCAAACGATAATTATTTTGTATAAAAAGACCTCACATATAGGTAATCTTAAAAATAAAATTAGTAAATTGGGTTTTTATTTATTTTTTCTGAATTGAAAACTATTGATAAATCCTTCTTACAGTTATGATAGCTTGAGTCGATGAACACCAGCTACTTGTCAAACCAGAATAAGGCAAGACTTATGTTAAGATGAGATAATACCTAAAACACGAATTCCAGATTCCTCCAATGCAAAACCAGTGGTACAGCGACAGAAATAGATTCTCAGATTAGGCAAAGGCGCTAAAGACTGCAATTTTACTGGAAGTGCTGACGAGCGGCAAAACCACGCATGGCAATGTGTACTTCATCCTAACTCGCAATATACCAAACTCCGTGGATAACAAACGAGGGACGATCATAACACGCATATCGCTTATATAACTAATGTGCATATGTGTAACTACACAATACCACGCAAATATACATAAAGAGGCATTGAATTCGGGTGCTGGTTGGACAAACAATAGTTTAGGAGACAAAAGATCACCTATTAAACGTAAGGCCACTACAATGTGGATAGATACAAGG